>JAPQVY010000122.1:9332500-9492782 GCA_028535165.1 Quercus tomentella | reverse complement strand
TCAGTGGTTGGCTTCTGCTTGCCACCAAAGTTTGTTTTGGGACCCCCCCTCTTATTCCTTTATGTCAATTTATTTGTATACTTCCACACCACAAAGTCTCTCTATAGTCTACACCCTTTAAAAACTTTTCCAATGGTGGTTCTTCTTCTTATTTTTTTTATAGAGAATTTCATGAGGCAGTTTGTTTCTCTCTTATGGCCGGAAAGATGAAAAAAAAAAAAGATAATGACTGATTGCTCTCAAATTGCCAAAGGCATTGAAATTTGTCAAAGTGGGGTCTTGAAAATTGGAAAACTTTTGATGCAATTCTAACCTTCAACTATTCTGGTCTGAAGAGGCTGCTCCTGAAATGATTTAGGTGGAATGATACAAATACATGATTCTACAAAAGATATCTTGTCACTCGAGATTCATAATGAAAAGAAAGGATATTGTGTGTATGCTATTGTTTAACAAAATTTTCTTTTTAGTATTTTAATTTATTTACTTATGTATAACTTTTTAAAATTTCACTTTTTTAAGTTATAAATATATTTTAAATCAATTTTTAACAAATAAGCTTTTAGTAAGGATATGAATTAGCTCCAGTGCACTAGAGCCGACATGATATGAACATGTGTCCGCATCGTGTTGACTCCAATGCATTGAAGCTAGCTAACCCTTACTCTTTTGAAAAGGCTCCATGACGCACATGTGTATCAGCCTTAGGTCAACATGTAAATTATAGCCTATGTTTTAGAAATATAAGCCTATGTTTTCTAGTCTCCCTTGAACACCTCATCCCATCTACTTGCTTACCTTTGGAGAAACACTATAGGGCACTTCATAGGAACACTATATGTGTAAACTCTCTACAAAGTCTACTACATATTAGGGCACTTCATATGACAATGCCACCTTTTTCATTTGATTTTTTTTTTTTAATAAAATGTAACCTGTGGTTCCTGGGCGAATGCATGGGAGTGATGATGTTCTGTGATATGCATAACATGACAATCAACTTTCTGTATCGCTTTGTAAAAGAGCTCTTGCAGTACTTTCTGTACGTTTAGCATTTTTTTTCTGAAAAGGAGAGGTCCCAAACTTGATTCAAAATATTTCTAAAGCTTAATTATCATTCAAATTTAATTACCAATGATTAGTTTAGCTTTTGTTTACTGATTTCATCCAAATTGTTTTTTATTTTTTGGTTGTCAGTCATGAATTTTCATCCAAATTTCTGATATTACATCTACTTTCCTAATTACTAGTTCTAGATATGCATAATACCATTTCATACCAGTAAGCACTACAAAAAAAAGGTCTTCTGGCCGCGTTTTAAAAACGCGGCTATAAGCCAAAAAAACGTGGCTATAGCTTATAGCCGCGTTTTTTTAGGCCGCGGTTAAGAATGCGGCCTAAAACCTGTGACTATAGGTCTACTGGTCCTATGGCCGCACTTTTTGACCGCGGCTCCAGCTCATGTCCTATAGCCACGCTTTAAACGCGGCCTAAGGGTCCAGTCTTTGGCCGCGTTTTAAACGTGGCCGAAGGGTGCAGTTTTGGGCAGCGTTTAAAACGCAGCCCAAGGTTAGACCTTAGGCCACGTTTAAAACGCGGCCTAAGGCCGAAACATTAGGCCGCGTTCAAGAAGTGTGGCCATACCCTCCATGGTGAGGGCCTCTGATACTCCTTTAGGCCGCGTTTAAAGCGTGGCCTAAGGTTCTGTCCTTAGGCCACGTTTAAAACGTGGCCCAAGACTGGACCCTTAGGCCGCGTTTAAAGCGTGGCCTAAGGTTCTGTCCTTAGGCCGCGTTTAAAACGTGGCCCAAGACTGGACCCTTAGGCCGCGTTTAAAGCGTGGCCTAATGTTCTGTCCTTAGGCCGCGTTTTAAGTGCGGCCTAAGACCCACGGTTTCCTATTAAGAATTTGTCTATAGCCGCGTTTTTAAAACGTGGCTATAGTTTTTTTTTTTTTTTTTTTTCCTTTTTCTGGGCAGATTAGTTTTCCTGTATTCTTTACAGCTTGCTGCATGCAACAGAAATTTTCTCAAGCAAGAGTTTTCAACAAAATATCAACCATGAATTTTCTCAAACCTGTCAACAATCAATATCTCTAAAGAATACAGGAAATTGATCAATCTTTATGGAATATATCGTCCAATACATGCAGCAACTAAGAGTCCTCCAATACATGAAGTTACAATATTACAATATTCCGAATGTCCACGAAGAGTCCTCCCTATGATGTAGCGCTATCCTGAATATATTATATACATTCTATTAGCATTACAAATTAGCAGCATATATTATATACACACAAGTTTCATTAAATTAAAGGCAAAGTTTGTATTACCTGACAAATTGCTTAAACCTAAACTGCTTGGCGTCTTTTGTAAGAAGGCCATTATTTCATCCATTTTCCTCTTTGCTTCGGCCATTTCCTGCTTTGTTTCGGCCAGCTGCTGCTGATGCCGTGTTTCTGATTCGCGCATTGCTTCGGCCAATTGCTGCTCATGCCGTGCATCTGACTCCCGCTTTGCTTCGGCCAGTGCTTCGGCAATTTCCTCCTTATGTTGTGCATGCAATGAGGCCATCTGATCCTGATGCCTCTGCTCTGCGTAAGCAAGTTGGTCCCTCATCGAATTTTCCAATGCAGTCATCCGTTGGGCCGTTTCAGGGGACGACGGCCCAGGCAAACATGGAAGGTTGGACCCACTTCTTCCTGTTGGGGTTGGTCCAAAACCGACCCCACGGACACGTCCAGAACGTTCTTTGCCCATCACTTGAGCGAACGCATCATCATGTGCCCAGAGAATTCCATCGCGACGGTCTCCTTTTAGTTTGCCCCCGTTGTATAAAATTTGTTTCATTTTATCCTGTTTTCATACAAGAACCAAATAACATATTATTTACTATAAACATTTCACGCAAATTAGAAAATAAATAGGTTATGATATAGGACTTACAATCTTATGTAGCACTACATCACTAATAGGAGTCCCATCTTTCGTGCAGTATGCTTTTATGAAAACATCTGCACGCTCCACTGCTTGGCCGCTTTCTTTTGCCTACATCATATTCAACAGTCTCATTACAATAGTGACAATTTATGTTGGTGATATGAAATTTGGAACATAACATGCAATCTAAATGTAAACAAATTCCGTAAACATGTAGTTTATTACGTTCAAAAAGACGAGTTGTTTTCTTCATGTGACTGCTTTGTATCAAGCGGTTTTTGGTACCAACACTCTTGCCCTTTGATTTAATAAAATAGCCATTTCATAAGAGGTAACGTTTGAAAAAGTGCGGCCATAGCACCCTTGTTGACAGCTTTGAAGACATTTTCGCCGCATTTAAAACGCGGCTATAGGCCACAACTATAGCCACGTTTCTTAAATGTGGTTATATCTGTTACCTATAGCCACGTTTAAAACGCGGCTATAACCCCCTAACTATTTTTAGAATTTGTCTATAGCCACGTTTCAAACGCGGCTACAACCCCCTGCATATATGCATCCCAATTGTATTGGAGATGTCCAGTTTCAACCTATTTAGTTTTCCACAAACAAGGTCACAAAGGAAAGCAAATTTCAAGAACAACCAATTGCTATATACCAAACCAAACTCTTGCTAACAAAGTGGCAAACATAAATATTAATGAAATCACTAATCCATTTCCAACTGGGAACATCACAAAAAATGTCTATTAACAGTCGTAAACATGCAAAAAAGCCAAGTCTTCCTTACCCCAACACTGTGCTCTTCAGATTCATCACACATACTAATTTTAATTCAACCAAACAACATGTACAAAAATTTTGTTGTGAATTTTTAATATTGATTATTTCTAAACCAAGAAGCTGTGGATTGCTTAGTTTGGACCCCACAACAACGTTGGGCATTGCCACCATTACTGTCATCTCCATGCAAGCCCTTCCTCAATGCTAAACTCATGCCGACAAAATCTATTTTAATTTTCATGAATTCGAATCGACCATGTTCGTTCAACAACAAAATAAATAAATAGTAGAGCATTATGTCAGAAGTTCAATTAAAATATGTCAGAAGTTCAATTAAAATAGTAGAGCATTAAAACTTGGCTAGTTGTTGTATAATGCATTTCTTACCATATTGTCAGCAGTTTGGGCAAAACTTATAGGCCCTGTCCTCGCTATATCCTTCTGAAACGCACGACTTTTCTTGTTCGTATCACTTAATATCTACGAACACATTCCCGCCAACAAATTAAAACAAACAAATCAATTAAAACACTGTACTCGGTATATCCAAATACCCCATCACATATATTACCACTAAAAAATAATAGAGCAAGAAAATAGTGCAACCTTCGTTTTAGAATCAAACCAATAGTCAACTAGTGCGCAGTAGTCCTGCTCGTCAGCCCAAGATGGTTGCCTTTTAATGACATCTTCTTTCAACGCATCTTTTGGGTAGCATTTCTTTTTTAACTTACTCCTTCGGTTCCTTCTCAACTCCCCTAGTAAGTGCATTGCCCAGTTCATTTGATTAGCTGGTCTGATAATTTCTGGGTCAATGATCCACTTTTTCTGAAATACAAAAATTGAGTTAGCATAGTGCAATAATTCACCCTACTAAAAATGCCATTTAGCACATACACGGTTATACATAACAATTAAAAGTAGCTTAATTTGATACAACCTCTATCTCTGTCCAGGCTTCTTCTTTGTATTTACGGTCGACATGCGTCCACGTACTTGGCATAAGTGGGCAATAGTTATGGCAGATGCATAAGGTGCCCAACCACCTTTTGAATGTTTGCCCGCTTTCTCCAACCGGTTGCTTGCTCCCATTTAACCCACATACAAGTTTCTTGTTCGCTGGAAGAGCCCATATTCGCTGCATTAGCGTTATTCCACGTTTTTTATTTAAATTATTGGATATTGGGGTTTCCCGAACTGAATCTTCTGCACGGCCATCAGTGGATGGTGCGGTTTCTTGGACCAAATCTTCTGCATATAGTATACCATTATTAGGAATGAAATTTCAAAGTTCACAATTAGAGAGAAGTCACTATATATAGCTCAAGTGCTCAACTAACATGATATATGTGATCTTTGTAAATGTGGACATTTTGATACTTAAAGAAACTGATAATAACAAATAAGTCGATGTCTCTATCTAAAAGCTGTTTTTATCCCTTACAAAAATAAAAAACTGTTTTTATCCAAGGAAGAAAAGTTGCATGAATTTATCAATCATACAAAAAAAATCAAACACAAAGAAGTGTAGCATACAGAGGAAAAACAAAGTATGAATACCAAATCCAAGTTGAACTCTAACATTACTAATTTCATTGACATAAAGAGAGAAAACAGATACCCATCTGTGAAATCATGTAGAATTAAAAAAATATTACATAAAATCAACCCAAACAGTTAAAAAAAAAAAAAAAAAAAAAAAAAAAAAAAAAAACTTTATTGAGAAACCAACCTGGCTTTGCATTGGATGAGACACTGTAAACCAGCAATTCCCCATCACACTAAATCCAGAAACAGAACAAGACCCACTTACTCACCAACCTCCCATTACCAAAGAAAAGTTATATTACTCTTTTAGAAAGAAGATTTAGGCCCAAATTAAGAGAGGAAATGTTGTTGGTAAGAATAGTGTTGTGGGTGCAATTGTTGATGAAAGCAAGAAACAGTGCAAGAAAATTCTTGATGGCAATGATGTGGTGAGTGTTGAGGTGGGTGCTGGTTCTTGGCTATGGTGGAAATGGGCCCACAGAGTCAAGGGATTTTGTTTTGATTCAAATTGTGCCTTTGTGTGCTTTCTTCTTAGTGCGCATGAAGTGTAAATGCATTCTAATCCCCACCAATCTTTTTTCATCACTCTCCAACATGATCTCATTCTTTTCCTTCTGTGCCCATCTCTTTTTGTTTTGCCTCATGCATTCACACCACGGTGTGTAGTTCCCCCAATTGAGGGAAACTTGTTTTTATCTTTTACCATTAAAAATAAAAATTGAGGGAAACTTCCAACTACCTTACCTAACAATTTATTATTTTATACTATGTATAGTACTACCTTATTAGATATTTGTGTGTGCAAATTACCCATTTGGAATAATATAGTGGGTGAATAATTTAATTCTCCCACAATCAATATGTTATATAACTGTATGTTGTGAATCTACTTAGCAAAAGAAACATGCACACACAAACACACATACACATCGTGATCTTGCCATCATGGCCTTTAATCTGTAAATGTTCATACGATTGATTACGGGTGCATAAAATAGCTGAGAATTCGCTTACTATTGCAGAAAATTCATTCTAGTAGGATCACATTGCAACTGCTATACGAAATTTTGAATTACTAATGTGAGTGACACACATGCATAGCATGTTGTAGCGTGTGATTATTTTATCATACTTTGCTCTTTAGTCTTTAGCCAATATGAGACGCAAATTGTGGCCTATTAGTACTGATGGACATTAATGAACTAGGAAGGAACTAGGAAGAAGATAAGCATGAAATAATTCACTGAATCGATTCACCCACTATTCAAATAGCCTTAATGAGTTGTACTTATTTTAAATTTTCCAAAAGTCATTTCATTTGGGAAGTAATTATATGCTCTGAAGAACGAAAATCAGTTGAACATAAAGTTTGTCGAAAAAGTTAAAATGGCCTACAAACTATAATGGGGAGGAACTTGTCAGTGCAGTGCAGTCCTGTGTATGATGATTATGTGCTAAACAATCATGCTATCATTTTATTGATCCTCATCTAAACCTATTCTAAAGCAGAAGTTAAGCTTGCAACTTTTGACATTTGGTCCTGCACAGTTGTTAGCTAAAGCAAAAGAAAATTAATGAAGCTAAAGAGCTCAAAGTGTTCATCACCTTAATGTCGGTTTTTATCCATATTTGACATCCCTCTTCACCAAATAAATTTGGGAAGATAAATAATGAAGGACAAAGAAATGCAAACACAAACACATTCAGCTCATTTTTATAAGATAGTGCTTAAATGTAAAAAGTCAAGATGTACATATTTTATATGAATTTGATTTGACGGAAAGGATGTGATGTTTTTCTGAACTTTTAAAAACTTTATATTAGCAACCTTTGCAATCAGTGAGAAATGTTTAGCAGCATTAGGGAGCCTAAGAGTCACCATCTTAATGTGTAATCAGTGCTCTTCCTTAGCAGCATTGGGATACAGAATTTAGTGCTAGGCAATATCATTTTGACTGTATAAAAGCTAAAATTTCGTTGGATTCCAGGTTGTTCTTTTGATCAAAACATGCCTAGTGTAAGGATGATATTAATGTACATGTCAATTACATATATGGCTCGTATATAACGACTTTTTGACAGAAATGACAAGGCAAATATGGTCAGGGTAATAACCATTGTCTAACATGATATATGAAAACTCACTCAAGTTGTGCTTGCAACTACATTAGAATAGCTTGCTTATTACTCATCCGCAGGCAATCTGAACTATATTTTATAAAATTCTAAGCTTGCTTAGCACACACTATTTTATTTGATTCCAGTTAGAAAGTAACAAAATCTTGACAAACAGGGTTATTAGTGGGTTCACCCTATTGTCCCGTGTCTTACGACTTCTTATCCTTATATAAACTTCAAACAACAAAGCAGAATAATATATATGTTGGCAGAGCACATAATCTAACAGTTAATCTTCTCTATTTATTTACTAGGTACATTATTAGTATGCCTCTTATCATTTTCTAATGCCATATTCATACATGATGTGCACACTTGAAATTGTTACAATTACAAAATGTATCTGAGCAATTTGACTTGATCATGTACTATAGTCGTAGAAGGTGAATTGAATTGGACCAAATAATTCAGCTGTAAAACTGTCCCAACAGACATAAATCTTTAAGTTGTACTTGAAATTACTGCTTGTCAAAGCAAACTAGATAAATGATTTCCTTCAATCAAATTATGATGCATGAAAATGCCATAATATATTTCTATGACTGAAATATAATGCCAGTTGACGAAGCAAGTTCATATGCATTTATATTGAGAAGGTTCAATGATGTGAAGTTTAACTTCGAAGGGTTAGACGTGTATCGAAAGTCTAAGGCCCTTGATTATAAACTTCTGATTACGCAACACGATTACACTCAATTCATGCAACGTGTTAGGAAAGTTTTAGCTATGCAATGATTCTCCTAATTAAGCCTAATATTGCATTTTTTTTTTTAATCAAGTTACTATGTCTTTGTAGGTTGACAAGTGAGCATTGCGTATATATAATCCTTGATGTTTGAAAGATGGTTTTCTTACATAAATGTACTCCTTAGGGCATAATAAATTTGTAGATTATAAGATAAAACTTAATTCATATAGTAATTAACAAGAATAGAGAAGCACTATCTAGCTTGGGCCAACACTAGGATTTGTCCATTTATTAGATGTGATTATGCTTGTTTGTGAATTATTATTTCTTATAGATGCATCCTATAACCAAAATGGATCCATGCTAGCCAGGCTAAAGTATCAATCTTTGGTTAAGAACATTCAATTGCTTAAAGGAACAGTAGAACCTAAAACTAGGGTTGCAGACTTATAAATAACACTGTTGAATATCGTCATACCAATCCTGGTAAAAGCCAAGTTGTACAGAGCAACTTAAATTAGTATCCTCAATTGAGAAAGAACACTTGCACTAGCTCCCACATTTAAATTTTAACTTCCAAGGTTTTTCCAATTACAATTTATTTTGATAAATAGAAGTTATTATAAAGATTAAATCATGTAATCCTAAGACCCCCTAGGGCATTGTTGAATTCATGTGCTCTCTTTCTCTTTAATTAAGTTTCACAAGAAATGCCAGATATGAGCTTCAAGCAGCCAATAAGGAAATGCAATTGTCTTAGTCTAATTTTGTTTACGAGGGAAATGAGGCTGAAAGGTATAAAAAGCTTTTAATGCAGTTATCTTAGTCACATGCATTTCTCTTTGTAGTATTCATGGCAGCTATGATGCAACTTCATTGAGGTAGTCCTAGGCTGTAATTGTACCTTAAGCACAATACTATACTAGCAAATATACCAGGAAAAAAATGGAGAGTGAGTGAGGAAAGGCTGGAGGTGGGTGGTCCTCATCTTTGTCAACTAGCTAGCTTCAAAGAGAAAATATAAAAGTGTTTGCTGTTTAGTCATTAACAACAAACAGAAAAGTGTTACCCTAAGAATAATCTACACTGTACGAATAACTACCTGCAGAAGGCGGCTGTGTCTCATCATCATCATCATCTCCTTCCTCCCATCTTGCGTGCTCAGCATCATAGGCAGCCCTTAACTCCTCTTGCATGATGTCTCGTGAGCGTGATGAACCTTGGCCAACTTGCACAACTGTCAATGGATGGTCCCTTTCCATTCCTGTAGCAAACAATCGAAACATTAGTTACAACAGTAATAAATATCAAACGTTACATTTCAAGATATGTAAACTACCTGGGGGTTGTGACCTAGCATCACTAGTATGGGCGGCTTGCAGCTCCTCCCCTCTCTGTCGTGAACTTGAGGGTCCTTCGCCGACTTCTACAAGTGGCAATCGGCGTTTCTTACCCATTCCTGCGTCCAACAACTTTAAAAAACAAAAAAAACTGTTAATTATAGACAACAATCAATTGCATAAAATGTAAGTGAAACAGACTGCGTAAAATAACTTATTTTAATATCTAACAATATATACAAACATATATCCAAGTTTAAGAGCTTCTCTTTGCCAAACACTACAACCACAACGAAATGAAACCCTAACACCACACGATCATATATCCAAGTTCATAAGATATGAATTTCAAATCCAATAGCAAAGAGGGGAAGGAATTGGATACATAATAAGTAAAAATAAAAGGAATTAACAATATTAAGAGGAATTAACAAATTCAACAAATACTACACAGAGGCATTCCAACTAATTAATTAATGAATACGTTTTCATTAACAACTGTAACATCCAAACACATAATACACCACTAAACTATTACACTACTCATCCTCGGTGTACTCATCGTTGTTCTCATCTTCATTGTCAGACTCATCGTCAATAAACTCATCTTCATTGTTTACTCCATGAAGATCTCTTTCAGCAATGATGGAGGCATCAATTGTCATTCCCTCTAGATCATCCCGAGCCCAACGAAGGTTGTCACTCACAACCTCATTAGTACTTATATTGTAGGGAACATTTTCAGAAAAACTATATGTGTCATCCTCCTCACGTTGGGGACCAACACCAGCATCAAACACGTCCCTAGCTTTAGTTTTGACAACAGCATACCAATCCTTGTGCCTTTTATCTTCCACATAAAAAACTTGTGTAGCTTGAGATGCCAAGACATATGGTTCATCCATCATTTTATCCCCACCATGTATGAAGTGTGTAAAGTTTACCATAGGAAACCCAAATTCATCAGTCTTATATCCTCTCCTATGTTGGTCATGAACCCATTTACACTTGAATAACACATGTTTCATATTGTCAGAATAATTCAACTCGATTATATCACTTAAAATACCATAGTAAGTATTGCCCCCATCAGTAGCGACACTAACTCCACTATTCTGCGTTTTCCTGTTTCCCTCATCATTTACACTCCTAAATTTTAAGCCATTTATTACATAATGCTTGAACCGCTTTACATGAATATACGGCCATTTGGACAATGCAACAAGGGTATCACTAACTCCCTCCCTTTCCTTATCAGCACCAGTGAGGGACATCACCTAACATCAGTTGGCCAAAATAAAATAATTCATATCAGTACAATTAATCATAGTTGAGACAGTGTTACAAGTTTAATAAGTTGAAAATGTCATACGTACGTGACCCCTAAACCAAGTACAAAACTTCTCCATGTGGTGCTTATATATAATCGCATCGGAAACATTACGATTGTGGCCTTTTCGAAGTTCATCCTCTATCAATCTTTTGTGCATCCTGTGCAGGCAATTGTATTAGGGTTAATAGACCTTACGTACATTCGATTGACGTGCAATTATATCTGTATATGTAATACTTACTCACGAAAGCGGTTGATGTTTTCGGAATTGAATAGAACGTAGCGATGGGCTTGGGTCCACTCTTTATTGTTTAGTGTCATGATCGAAACCACCCCCGTTGACTCCTCAATCATCCGGGTGGGTCGATTGAATATAGTTTCCACTCCTTCCATATACCGTGAACAAAATGTTAAGCACTCCTCTACTATGTATCCTTCAGCAATAGACCCTTCCGGAGCAGCTCTATTTCGTACGTAAGACTTAAGACGTGAGAGATACCTATAAAGGAATGATAAGATTAATGACTGGCAATGGTAATTCGAACACGCACATGAAAGTGGAAGTTGATCAATAATATTACACACATCTTACCTCTCAATGGGATACATCCAACGGTAGTGCACTGGACCACCAATCTTAGCTTCAGCAGCTAAGTGCATGACCAAATGTACCATCACTGTAAAGAAGGATGGAGGAAATATCTTTTCCAATTCACACAATGTCACTGCAATCTCTGCCTCACTAGTCACAATATCTGAAACCGTAAGGGTTTTGGAACAAATTTCTCTAAAGAAGCAAGCTAACTTTATCAACGGCCTAATAACATGAGATGGCAAACAACCACGTAATGCTATGGGAAAAAGTTGCTGCATCAATATGTGATTATCATGACTCTTCAAACCAGAAATCTTGCGTTCTTTCATATTCACACGGCGTGAAATATTGGAAGCGTACCCATCGGGCACTGTTACGTCCTTCAAAACTTGCAAGAAACCATCCATCTCCAATGAAGTCATATGAAAACATGCAGCCGGTATGGTATACTGATCATCACTTTTTCGTTGTAGGTGGAGTTCACTTCTTATCCCCATGTCCGCCAAGTCAAGGCGTGCCTTGTAATTATCCTTCGTTTTATCCTTCAAGTTCAACAGCGTGCTTAGTATATTGTCCATCACATTCTTCTCTATATGCATCACATCAAGATTGTGTCGCAACTTGTGATCCTCCCAATAAGGCAAGGTTAAAAAAATACTCCTTTTCTTCCAACCACTCTGGTCTGCCTCCCTTCTCTTCCTTTTTTTGTAAGCAAGTTGACATTTCCTACCTAGACAACGTCCAAGTAAATGTTCAGTTTCCACAATAATGTCAGATGTGACTGGTGGTTCAGGAGCCAATCGAGTATCAATAGATCCATCAAATGGCATACCATCTTTGCGGAAATCGTGGTCAACATCCAACCATCGCCGATGTCCCATGTAACAGAATTTGCGACCATTTCTCAAATATCGAGACTCGGTCTTCACGGCACAAGAAGGACACGCTAACTCCCCTTTGGTACTCCAACCCGACAAATCTGCATATGCAGGAAAATCATTTATGGTCCACATCAATGCTGCATGCAATTGGAATACTTCTTTTGAAGATGCATCGTATGCTTGTACTCCAACATCCCATAACTCCCTTAGTTCTTCTACTAACGGTTCCAAGTACACATCTATAGCAATCCCTGGCGAGGTAGGACCAGGAATAACTAATGATAGAATCAAAGATGACCGTTTCATGCACAGCCAAGGTGGGAGATTGTACGGGACCAACATGACAGGCCACGTACTGTGACTAGTACTCATAATTCCGAAGGGGTTGAACCCATCCGCAGCTAATCCAAGTCTGATATTACGAGGGTCAGATGAGAAGTGTAAATGCTTACTGTCAAACATTTTCCATGCATCTGAGTCAGCAGGATGCCGCATTACCCCATCATCAGTACGACCATTAACATGCCATTTCAAAGAACTAGCCAGATCGGGTGAAAGAAATAGTCGCTGCAATCTTGGCTTTAAGGGGAACCACCGTAGGATCTTCGCAGCTTTCTTCTTCCCCTTACTGGATGAAGCATGCTTACTAGCAACAGATGCCTCATTTGTTTTCCACCTTGAAGCTTTACAACAAGGACACGCCTCGAGGTTAACATTTTGCTTCCAAAACAGCATACAATCATTGGGACAAGCATGGATCTTCTCATAACCCAAACCCAAATCTCGAACTATCTTCTTAGCCTCATAATGGTCCTTTGGCAACTTAGCGTCTGAAGGAAGCATATCCATCAGGACTTGAAGCAACAGAGTAAATGACTTATTTGTCCAACCACACAGAGTCTTCAACTGGAACAACACGACAATGGCTGAGAAAATGCTAAATTTTGTACAACCTTCATATAAAGGTTTCTCTACATCATCTACCATCTTGTAAAACTTCTTGGCGTCATCATTCGGACCTTCACCCGGATCTTGCGCAGTTGGACCTTCTTCCATTGGTTCGGGTGGGATTTCATGCGGGGGGCACAAATCGTGCAACATCCCATGGAAATCACCATATGGATTTTGGGTTTCTTGCACATGAGAGCTCCCACATTCAGTAGCCGGCGTAGCAGCCACCGATTCACCATGAAATTTCCAAACTTTGTAATTTTTAAGCATCCCGGAAGCCCAACAGTGCTCACGTACCACATTTAGCGGTTGTATAAGCAAATTCACACATTTCACACAAGGACATAAGATCTTCCCATTGCGTGCGGATGGAGCAGCAAATTCCACGAATTGGTTTACACCTTCAAAATATTCCCTTGTACCCCTCCGCTTCTCCATCCAACTTTTGTCCATTACGATACAATATTGACGGAATTTTACCTACACCAAGATTTGTTACTACAAAGATACTAATTATTATAATTACATTCATTTGTCATTTGTTAAGAACAAACATACCCAAGTATGCGGCTATTTTCTTAGAACATATAACACTTGTCCTAGACTAACTCAATGTGAGAAGTTGGAAAAGTAGTTAAGCATAAGTGTTTACAAACTTAGGAAACAAATACCAAGAGTGAGTTCAAAACATTTTGGGTCTATAATACCATGATGCTCAATTACTTGGGTCATTGGTCAAAAGTGAGTTCAAAACATTTTGGTTCACACTTTCATTCGTAATGAAGGTGTTTGAAAATGTGCCG
Organism: Quercus tomentella; assembly: GCA_028535165.1. NCBI lineage: Eukaryota > Viridiplantae > Streptophyta > Magnoliopsida > Fagales > Fagaceae > Quercus > Quercus tomentella. The sequence goes on along the minus strand of JAPQVY010000122.1, from coordinate 9,478,740 downwards.
ATTAACCAGAGTGGATGCAAGAGTGTGATGTTGGTTTCATACCAATCATGTGCTTTGAAATGACCTATATGAACCTAATACATCAACAATGTATAAATAAAAGACTCATTTTGTTTGCTTTCTGTTTTAGTGGGTGTCATTGCAGAAGTAAATAATGCAATGACACCCAATAAATGACAACAAGTTGGCAGCTTTTGAAAAGAAAAGTAAACAAATTTGTTAAAAACTAGGTGGATATAAAATTATTGGAAAAATATATCCAAATCAAATTAATTTATGTTGATAAAAACGGATAAATCAGAACTTACTTGTGAATATCTTTTTGTTTTTGTCATACACAAATTTTTTTCTTCCCAATTGTGGTAGTTAGGAAATTTATTTCAAATATTCATTTCATTATAGTTAGGTTGGGATATTTTCATAAATGCATGAACTGTTTATAAATAAGAGAAAACATTAATGATACCATTCAAATATGAGTATATATAGCATTTATGCAAGATACCATTCAAATATGAACGTTAACAAAATTTGTGATCAAGTGAAACACCACATATGCCTAGAGAAGTTTCATTCACCACAACTGAATCTGAGGACAGTAGTATCAAATTAGCAAGTGCTCAAACTCCATATTTGTACTCACTGATTCTCCAAATTTGACATAACAAGAGGGTAACATGCAGAGCCTATAACTAATGACATGGCCTATCTATATACAATTCTAGTATATTTGAGACATTTACAGGACTCACAGAGTGAAAAACTTACAAACTCTTGTGAAGAACATGCATTGAATATGTAAATAGAGAGTTCACTAAATCACTCTGACAGAAGCAGTCACACCTATTGTGGTTAAAACATAATGTAATTGTAAAAGGGAGGCCAAAAAACAAAATGTACATAATAGCCTCCAACTCTGGCATTCCTTTTTCTTCAATTCTTATGTAATTAATGTTATTTCTACAAAACTTCAAGCTGTGTGAATGAAGATCATATTAATTTTATCACTGTGAGCATGACACAAATTATGAGTAGCCAAAGGGAAAAAAAATCAAATATTCTACGAAGTCCATCACTAAAATTCTATCAAACAGAACACAAAAATTCTACCCTCAATATAGCTGTTAAAAACAATTAATTAACAATAGAATACCCAATTCAATGCTCAAGCTCAGGAATTGACAACTTTCGTAGATCTGAGTGGTAAAGAATACTCACAATTCTTTCAAAAAAGGGTGTTTATAGAAGTCTAAGTCAATTCTCCCTGTAATCGGGTTGTGATCCAAGTACCTGAGATAGAATCAAAGAATCCTTTAGAGTATATACGAAGACAATTTCCTGTCCATGGACATGAACAATGATATCATAATCCAACGACACATGTATCCAAAAATTTTTAAATGAAGAAAGAAAATGCATTCCATTAATTGCCATTTCATCATGTGTAGTAATGTAAATTCTATTCAAATAAGCATCATCATGTGTTGTTAAATTAATATCAAGCAATTTATACTAGTAATTATTATTGAAATTCCTTTATTTTAAATCCAGATATCCAAACTCCAAATGCAACCTAAAGGATATGCTAATCATTTTACCCATTTCATTCTTTGATAATTGATAGCATATTCCTGGTAATAATTCATTTCTTCATAAATGTTTATAATTGTTCCTAATCCATTTATTAAATCTAATCCATTTATTAAATGTCACCCAGAACCAATCAATAGAGTCACCCATATATCAGCACCTAAACAAGTGCTGAAGGAGTTGACAGCGAAAAGCTTTTAAAATCTAAAAAGAAAAACTCCAAACTCATCATTACATCAAGCACGTGGAAGCGTATTCCGCCCGTGGGGGGGCAGGTTGGAGATAACTAAAGCTAGTAGATCACTTATTTGTAGAAGGTTGATGACATGGCCATTACAGTATTTCTACCATTAGATTTATTACAACTCAATGACTTATAGAAGTTGTAACTCTTTCAAAGTTACACCAGATATAACTTGAACTCACTCATATATATATATATATATATATGTTAATTAAAAAGAAAAGAAGATTAATATGTCTATGAAGTCAATTATGCATAAAAATGACATGACCTTCTCAAATCAAACAAAGTCTGTTGATGAACAGTATCTCCAGAAGTGTATTGAGGTATTATTCATAAATTATTTTGCTCCATAGTTTGTTCAGTATAAAGTATTTCTGTCTTTGAGTAAGTTTAGCTATATTTAGTAAAAGCGGGGTTTATTGAGCCTACTGGGAATGCTCTTATGCCAAAAGAACTTATATAGAAATATGTAAAATAAGTTGGTGTTTTCCCTTATACATATTATCACGATCTATTTCAAGAATGTTTTTGAATTTTTTTCTTTTCTTTTTTTTTTTGGCCAATTTCAGATTGGTAAGAAAAAGAAAAAAGAAATAAGAGAAATACAACAAATTTAGCTAGCTACGAAGGTTAGCAAATTGACTAATATCCCACTTCAATCAAATTAAGATCACCTATCGAAACTAATATATATAAGGAGAGGATTACTTGTTAAAATAAACTATTTGAGGAAGTGGCCAAGATGAGATGATGATATCTCTAACATGAAAATGCCGGCAACAGAAATGAAATGAAGATATGTTATATGGAATTTGCACTTTATTCTTTTGGCAAAACCAAACTGCCCAATGAGAAAGACATATGGGACTTTTCAAACCCATAATTAATATCGTATATGGGTGCGGGATGCTTTTATTGACTTAGACATATATATGAATATTTCACATGCATATCGTATTTGAAACAACATAATAATTTCTTAATACTGTGAGTTTAAACTTGAAACCACCAATTATTTCCTTTCTCACACTTGAGAATTGAGGGTATGATATCAACTTATCACTGAACCAGTGAATCTCAGGCAGAGTAAACATTAACCTGAGTACTCCTTTAAAACTGTGTTTTCTAAAGCAACTTCAAGAAGTAATGACTAATGATAGCTATAATGACCCCTAAACCGTTACGATTGTCCTCTTCATTTTAATATTAAAGCCGTAAAGTAACGTTTAGACTTAGAAGGATTGCTATGGAATTTCAAGGATTACATATTATGATTGGGCTTGGAACTTAGAAACCACTTCTTGTTCCAAAATCCAAATAAAGGGGGTCAACTGTTCGTAGATTTGTTGAGAATACAAATTCATAGTATTCGGACATGCCTATATCCTACACAAACATGGCAAAAGTTTTAGAGTGGCCGTGTGCTTCTCAAATTCTAAAACAAAGATAAGGTAGTATAGCCTTACAGTTAACACTATTTAGGGGTCCTTAAATTCCTTTCTAGCAAAGAACTCCAAAGGTGATATGGTGTAGGTGTACATAGGTGGGGAGGGTTTGGGCCACTATCTTTATCATTGTTCATCTTTATTCATGAGAGAAATTTGTTTCAATCTTAGCTTCCAACCTTTTACTTTCAAGACAACTAGTCAAATTTACTCACAACAACTAAAGAGGGAGGTTTGAACTTTAGTTCTCCTAATAAAAGAGAACATATAACGCCAATGATATATAAAGCTTTTGACCAAACCACCATATAATTTAAATGAAGTATTTTTTTTGTTGTTATGAAACTTTGGTTACGACTTATGTAACAGTTTTTTTTTTTTTTTGGAGAAAATTAACAAATTTAAAAGTGATATATATATATATATATATATATGTGTGTGTTGGGGGGGGGGGGGGGGGGGGATGGGGGGTTAAGATCATTTCAGAAGAAAATGACATGGCATGCCCCCACATCTTAAAGGATGGACCTTGCCACAGATGCGTGGGCAACTAGGCGTGTTTAAGATAATGCCAAATTGTTTTAATCTAACCTAATAATAATAATAATAATAATAATAATAAATTTAATGGGCTTTAGTAATAGTTTCGGATATATACTACAGTATTATATATGATTATATTCTATATACTGTATTCCATGAAATAAAAGAAAGGGAAAAGAAGTAAAGATCACATACCGTCTTCTTATTAACCAGTGGACGGAGTCTAATTTATAAAAGAGAAATGATATGTTCACAATATTTTCACAACAAATCCTAAATGGCAGGTTGTTATTGGTTGTTATTATTGAGCAAAAAAGTAATTTTAGTGTTAGGTTCAAATTTGAACCAACAATTACTAATCACTTATGATTTGTTGTATAATGTTGTGGATGTGTGGCACATCTCTTTTCGAAATCACAAAATCCCTCAAAAGTAGGAAGTTATAAGTTAGTTGGCAAAATGAAGTCTACTTATACACAACAAAATCTTACAACTTATTCATTACTATGCAATCTTAAGGGAAGGATTTAAACTCAGATATCTCTTAAAAACATTATGAGCATGGTCCGCTAACAAATTGTGTTACAAGACTTTTATCGGGAAAAAAAATAGTCATTTTGGCATTACTTAACATTAAAGTGCTTAAAATTAACATGGCCTCAACTATTAATATCTTTTCTTTACACAAGCTTTCTATTCATCTTATATATGCTCATGTGTCTTCCATTCTCTAAAAAGTGTAGAAAGAAAAGATTAATTTGAGTCGTCAAAAGTTTTTAAATTAGTGAGTTGGGGCCCGTTAATAAAATTTGGTGTCTTTGAATAAGGGACTAGGTTTGAATCCTAGCTACACCTAAAATCAATTACTATATCCTGACTTGATGGGGTAAAAAATAATAATTATAGAGCCGACGTCACACATTTAGACCATATTATATCTATATAAAAAAAAAGTTTATAAAGTAATTCAATTTTCCAAGTCAAAATATTGGGTTCATACTCATACATATGGTGGATCCAAATCATTGTCTATTTTCTACTACCCTAGGATCTTGAATTTGTAAAATTGAAGCTTCATCTCTTTCTGTGTTCATTGATTTGTTATATGTATATCTCATTGCCGAACCCTCACTATTGAATCTAGAAATAGTGATCAAGGTGAAGACTATAAGCATGACATATCTCACTTTAAAGAGAGTGTGATGATTTGGCCATGATGGTGATGGTACTTCTTGGAATGGCTCAAATCAAGGAAGCAGCTATTCCCAAAACAGTACTCATGGCTCTAATGAGTTTGGATTAGTTTTTTTTTTTTTTTTTTGTTATACAGTTTTTAAAATAATTTTTTATACACAACTATACTTTTATCAATCTTCAACAAATAAATTTTTAGTAAAAAATTAATCCTGACACAGATGTGATAAGAATTGAGTTTGCCACTTTTAGTTCATGAACCTCCCTCAGAGTTTAGTCAGCTGTTGTTTCATTTTTCTCCCTTAATTTGGCAGAAAAATGACCGCTCCATTCGTCCAAACAAAACTTAATTAATATATTCAAAGATAAACCATAAAAACATATCGTTTGTATCTACTTATAACCTTCTTACAAATAATTAAGGATATATATGACAATAAGAAAAGTTGAGGCTAGCAGATCAAGGTGTCCCGTCCCTCATTAAAGCTAATAAGATGGGAAAAACATGTATGAGATGGGAGGAATAGGATTGGGTGGAGACAAATTGTCATTCTCAATAAGGTGACTCTAACATTGATGATAGAGAGATGGGTCGGAGGGGGAAAAAAAAAAAGGAGTGCTGGCAATGATAATGTTGAGAAAGTACAAGAAGTGAGTGTGATGAGAGATGATAATAGAATATATATTAAAAAGAATATAATATATAATATATGTAAATAAAATATTATATATATATATATATATATAGGGGAATATAGTTCTTTAATATCTTCAAAACTTCAAAAAATAACTGTAGGTGCTCAAGAATTTTTGCCTTTGGCTTTGGCTTTTTTGGCTTTGGCTTGATTGCCTTGCCTTGCCTTGCCTTTGGCATGAATTCTTGTTGTCCCACATTGGAAAGATACCTTTCCTCATTCTAGCTTATAAGGGATGAGCCAATTAGAAAGAGTACCAAGAATGAGGAAAGGTATCTTTCCAATGTGGGACAACAAGAATTCATGCCAAAGGCAAGGCAAGGCAAGGCAAGGCAATCAAGCCAAAGCCAAAAAAGCCAAAGCCAAAGGCAAAAATTCTTGAGCACCTACAATAACCTATTATGGAATTGAAAATAATTTAACATTTTCTATTTGTTTAGTTGAAAAATATTACTTAAAGATAGTTTTCTGTATTTTTTAATATTAATTAATAGTATATAAATAATTGGTCAAAGAAAAATTAGTTATAGCCAACAAAAAAAGTATAACTTATTTTTTAGTGGTTGGTTTCTAATAGAATTTTTGGGAAAATAATTTAATCTCAATTCAAGTTAAATAAAGGAAATTAAAAAATTATTTTTCAACTCATTTAAAATTGTTAAAACGTACAACTGAAAGGCTAAGCCCTACAAGTGAGGGACTAGGGTGGTGGGGGAACCCAACTAAAAGCCCACTAAAGCCAGTGGGTCCATCAGCACTTAAACCTATGAGAGAAGGGACATCTGAAGAGGTCCCCCTTCTTATTATTATAGGGCCCTATCTACTGTGGTTTTTCATGTGGCATTAAGAAACAAGTGGATGTCATGCCCACCAACGCTTTTAACTTAATTTTGGTTTTAGTTGAAAGGTTGTGGCTATGCTATGCATGCAAACACAGACTGATTGATTAGAGATGACAAAAAACCAAACGTATTGAATAAAACTCCATAATTGAATCATAGTACAGAGAGAGAGAGAGAGAGAGAGAGAGAGAGAGATTATGACAAAAAATGTGTCATATATATCTTCTTTATCATTTTTTTGAGGTGCATTATAGAGATTAGAAAAGGCCAGCATACACCCACTCATGAGAAATGGAAAGTCAGTGAAAATCATGGTGAGACTGATGTGCTTTGAGAAGATCATGGTGGTATTTTTTGAGTAAGAATATACTGAGGTTAAAGGTCCCATTTCCTTACATTGTGTTTGATTTATTATTAGAGAAGAGAAAATAATAAAACATTTTTAACTATTTATTATTCTTCATTGTTTGGTTATAAATGAAAAAAAAAGAAAAGAAAAAAAAAGACCTAATGAATAACAGTTTAAACCTTTTCTTTAAAGAAGGAAGTAGGTAACAAAAACTAGGAAAATTGGACTTTAAACCGTATAATTTATGGGGGTGTTTTAAATTAAATTCTATAGTTTCATAAATTGCAAATTAAATCCAATTTTAACTATACATGTTAAATACTATGCCGAAATAGTTTTCTAGTTTCACTTTAGGTTCCATCACTTTTATGAATTGTAGAGCAAAACTTTCACTACACAATTCAATGCCCCAGATTGAATAGGACTCATAAATCATAACCTTATTAAGCATCAACATATACTGCAAATAGAGACCTAACCCCTTCTTCCCAAACTTTAGTACTATAGTTTATACAACCACCATAAGTTAGTCAATTTTTATTGTTAATACAATAATATTAGGAGTACTATAAATTTTATCATATAAATTTTATAAACCTATGTATCAAGATTTAAACATAAAATAAAAAATTAATTAAATTCAAATTTAACTTTCCAAACCCTTCTTCTTCTTCTTCTTCTTCTTCTTCTTCTTTTCTTTTTCTTCTCATTTTTTTTTTTTTTTTTTGGGTTTTGGGTAGGGGGGGCCTCCAAACTTTTCTGTGAAACAGAAATACGAAAAATACTGTTTGAGATGCTCAGAAAATGGCTATATAGCGAATCTGCTACAGTATAGAGCTTGGATTCCATCACTTTATATGACCGGACGTGCTCCAATGGCGCGTGTAGCTACTTTATCTCTCATTTCTCACAGTGTCCCACGCACACTCGCACTCACATTCACATTTCACATGCACAGCCACAGCCACACAGCACCTAACCCTAGTCACTAACCAGTCACTACCATCTCCAATTTCTCCAAATTCCCAATTTTGATCAAGACCCAGATTCCTAATTCCATTTCTGATCAAGACCCAGATTCCCAATTCTTCTATAATAGCAACTGACAGTGTCAAAATTTTCAGTAACTGATTTTTTATAGTGACCCCCAAGAGTTCCAAGTCAACTAATTTCCTCACTGGTACTATTTATCTTTAAGGGGAATCGTGATGGATTTCAGATCAGGAGAGGATTCAGATATTAGTGAATCTGAAATGGATGAGTATGAAGATAAAACTTATGAAAAATTGAAGAATGGGAATCACAATGTCAAAAACTCAAATGAGACATTCACTTGCCCCTACTGCCTGAAGAAGAAAAAACGAGATTATCTATAAAAGAAGTGCAAACCCAAACTCTCCAAATTTTTTTTTTACCCACCAAACTTCCTTCTTCAACCTATCTTTTCAACTCAAACCCTAGAGAGAGAGCAAAGGTTGCAGTGATCTAGAAAAAACTAAGGAAATTGAAATTCAAACCCAACCCCCACAAACTGTTTACCTTTGTTGTACTAATAGTACAAATCCTTTATTAATAAATTATAAAAGGAAAAGGCAAAATTTAACCTTTCAAACATGCACAATATTATAGTTATACTTGTATACTAGATAGCTTTTAGTCTATACGCATGATATAAAATAATCAAAGGTCTGATAGTCATGAAACACGATGGTAAGCCGTGTGCACTATCCCAACCCTCAAAAACACCACCCTCTCTTCACGAATAATCCTCATGTTCTTGTACCCTTCTTGGATATCAATCTGTACACCGAAAACCAAGTCCCAGACCTCACTTCCTTTGCCTCTCCAAGGCTCTTTTCAACTCATTTACCTTATGTGTCATTACCTATGTCAACAAAGGACTCGGCTTGCAAGATTGTGTATTTGAGTAGGAACCCTAAGGACACTTTTGTGTCACTTTGGCACTTCACAAACGGCTTGAGATCACCAGCCAGTAAAGGCCCCAATTCACTTCAAAAGGCTTTTGATAAGTTTTGTAGGGGAGTGAGTTTGTATGGGCCTTATTGGGACCATGTTTTGGGCTATTGGATGGAAAGCTTAGAAAACCCTGAGAGCCTATCATTAAGAATGGAACAACAGATTTAATTTGTATTTTCTAATCCTCCTATTTGCTGTTAGGGTGAGAGAATTCCTAACCCAAAATTAACAATTTGTTCATTCATTTTAAAATGCGACCATCTAACTAACCATCTAACTATAAGTCTATAACTAACCCAAAACTAACATTTGCTACCACGTGGCTCACCCTAATGAAGTCTACTGAGCTAAAAAACCTGCAACTCTGCTTAAAAGATTTTATGACCAAAAGATCAAAAAAGAATAAAAAAGTAAAAGAAATCTTGAATCCACATCAGATCAAATCTAGTTTTATAGTTTAGCTGCTTGTTCCCAAACAAACTAAGATAATTAAACTCCATTAACATAATTAAACTAAGAACTGTGCAAATTCAGAACATATTAATCTGCTTTACAGAGTGATATACCAATAATTATGTACCTCAATGAAAATTCAATATCATACAAAGTTTGCCCACAGACAGCTTAGTCAGTCCAAAATCATGCTTACTGTGGCTTTCACACATTTTGGGAAAGTATAATTTATTAGCGAAGTTTGAATGTACAGAGTCAAAATTTTCATTTCTGATGCCTTCCCTCGTTAGATGCGTGAAACAGATCGCTTCTACAGTCTGTCTTAATCCATTTCCAACAATTATTATGAGATTGTTGAAACTGTTCCCTATTAAGAGTTTTATATTAATTTCATCACATACAGTTGTCAGTCCAAATTATTTTTTTTGGCTTACTTAATTCAATACTATAATATGATATATGACTTGCAATAGAACATCGATCAGAAAGGGTTGTATATCAACACAATGCAGGTTCATACCAAATATAAAATTATAAAATTGCTTCAGTCCAAAAAGAAAGAAAAATATTAAAAATAATTGATTAAAAGATAAAGAAACGAATATGAACAATGCAAGCAAAATCTTCTTTTTCTAACCCCAATAAATATGTACCACACCTGTAACAAGTTTTATCTTAGATCATCTTTGGAAGGGAAAAGAAAAAAATGAAAGAAGAAGAAGAAGCAGAAAAAAGCCCTCCCCCCCCACCCCCAACCCCGCCCCCCCCACCCCCAGCCACCAAAAAAAAAAAAAATCATTAGCATGCAGACAGCTTATTTAGGAATTTAATGATTATTTAGTTTATAAATTAAATTACAAACTTTCTAGTTTATAAACTAGAAACTTTCTAGCCATTGTCTTCAAAAAGGGCATCTGTTAATTTCTGAAAAGAAACGGAAACAATTTCAAAATCAAACAATTTCAAAACCCTAGAAATTCAAATATAATAACATCGAAACAAATAAGAAACGGAAAATAATCAGAACCTAAAGAACTTTGCCCTAAATTTCTATTCAAATCAAACACAGAACTTAAAACCCTAAATTCAAAAATTGAAAACAAAAAATAAAAACATAATTACCTCTCTTAGCTTCCCTCTCTTTCTCTTCGACTCTTTCGGTTTCGCTCTGTCGCTCCTTCTCTGCGAATCAGCCGAAGATTTGAACGGTTTAGAGGTCCGACATGAAAGGTTTCGAAGTGGAGGGTGAGGGATAGCTTGAGATCAGAGAGACGGAGGGTTGAGATCGATTGGCGATGGAGGAGGGTGAGGGTTGAGATCGATTGGCGATGAAGGGAGAGGGTTGAGATCGGGCTTCAGAGATGGAGGAAGATATCAGATGGGTGGAAAATTATTTTTAGTTTAGTATTTATACCAATCCTAAAGCCACAGTTTTAACCCGCGGCTTTAGGCAAAACCTGGAGCTGCGTTTGAGAAATGCGGCCCCATCCCAAAGTAAAGCCGCATTTTTAAAATGGGGCTTTAGGCCAAACCTGAGGCCGCGTTTTTTGAGATAAAAACGCGGCCTCAGAACCAGTCTATGGCCCCGTGTTCAAAACGGGGCTTTAAGGTTGTCTGAAGCCGCGTTTTTTGAAACGGGCCTTTAGGCCAAACCTTAGGCCGCGTTTTTTGAGATAAAAACGCGGCCTCAGAACCTGTCTATGGCCCCGTGTTCAAAACGGGGCTTTAAGGTTCTTTGAAGCCGCGTTTCTTGAAACGGGGCTTTAGGCTCAACCTTGGGCCGCGTTTTTTATGGCTGCGGCTAAAAAACGCGGCCCAAGGCCCCCGCTTTTTGTAGTGAAGATTAATTCAACATTACTGTTGAGTAAACCACATTAGTAATCCACAGAATAGTTGTTATAGATTTGCAAGCCACCCTAATTTTTAATAAAATTAAACACAACCAGATAGCCAGCCAGATAGGCAACTATTTATATTCTGGTCTCAATATTTGGGGTCTATATCAACAGATATGAATTAGTAGGCTTAGAAAGTGAAAAATGTCGGCAACATTTTAATAGAAAACCTAGTTTCAACCCTATTAGCTTATTTGCTAATTTTTTATTTGTTGAAAGTATGTAAAAGTACAGATGTATCTGAAAAAAGAATTAAACAAAACGCATTAATCACTTGTATATATATACTAAAATTGCAGTAGACAAACTCTCCCAAACTACTCATGAGTCATGAGTCATGACACATATCTACCCACACCTTTGCAAACTGAAAAATGTAATATAAATAAAATCGATCTGTATTACACTTCAAACACTTACACAATGCACACACACACATACATAGGCGTTTATATGTGTGTAATATTCCTTATACATAAATCCACTTACGGATGAGAGGGAAGGAAATAAGCAAGCAATCCAAAAGGGAAGTACAATGCCATTGGATAAATTATAAAGCGAGGCACAAGTGCAAACACCTTCAAACAAGAGCAATGAAATAAAAAGAAAAAGAAGCAACACAAACTCCCAAGCATAAAGCTGAAGAAAAGTTGGACATAAATATAAGACTACAAATGTGCATGAATAATAAGAAGATAGAAAATAAAAAGATAAGATTAGCTAGCTTGAAACTCCATATAATGTTCATGGCTTCCAATAACTTGTGCATTAATCCCATGCTAAACTTGAGTGTATAGGCTAGCAATGGTCCTTATTATACCGTATATCAATTATGGTTTCCATGCTGAAGCCCAAAGTACTGGTTCTTCCTTCCATGTCAAGTAAATTCCTGAGTCATCATGATCTCCTTTTGGTAGCACAAGTGCCCAACCAGCTTTGTACCTCTTTAGCAATGCCTTGACATCATCCACAACATCATCACTAAACCCAACTGGTGAAAATGCCTCCTTGAGCCTCTCAGACCATTGGCTCCCTCTCTCCCTTCTCTCACAATCTTCTTCACTACTTTTTTCATCATCACAAGCCAAAACCCTAACTATGCTCCTTGAGCAATCCCTCTCCAACATTAATCTCTCATTACTTGTTGGGACAAAGCTCTCCTCTAGCATCTCAAAGTACAATGTATAGAACCTAAGGCACTCTTCAAAGCACTTCACAAAGTCATCTCTTGAGCTTGATAAGTCTGCTTCTTCCTCAACAATGGTCACAACTCGAGGCCTAAGCGATTGGAACATTTGAATCACAGCTCCTCTTTCCTCTACTTCCACTCTTCTCAAGGCCCCAATACAATTCACCACAGTAGCTTCATCCTCTTGAACACCTAGTACTTCTTTTGTGAGCTCTGCCAAATGATTTAGCCCCATTATAGCATTAAACTCAAAGGGTACTCCCATTAATCTTGCAAACTTTTCCATTCTCTGACCTACTTCCTTCATGACTGACTTGACTGTACTAGTTGTCACCACAACAGTAAGCTTTAAATGAGGGGTGTCATCATTTCTTGTAGCCAAAGCTTCTAGCAAAGTAGGCCATTGGGTGCAAAGGGTATTGCTTATATCAATTATGTGAAGTTTGGTCTCACCCTCTAAAGCTTCCAAAATAGCACCATTTGAAGCTACATGACCAAAAGTCATCCATGGACTTAGCTCTTGGAACTTTAGTATCAATTTCCTAGCTGAATCAAAGGAGTGGCTCTTTTCAGCCACTGAAGTTAGTGTTTTGTAGCATCGTTGCCCGGACTCCGTGGCCTTACAAAATAGAGCTTGTAAGAAATAAGATGCTAATTTCTGATCACAATCTCCATAAGGTGAAGCAAGCTCATTCAACATCCATAGAAGTTGATGGATTTTGCTAGAGTCCTTCTCGGATATAGCTTGTGCACACTCCTTGAGAAGTCTTGAGGCCCATTTACCTGATGCACTAGGCAGCACACCAGAGTCAGATGATCGGCTTGTCGATGTGTGGCTATGTTGAGGCTGATTGTTGCTATGCATATCTATTGCTGCCTGACCATTGCTCTGCTGGGTGGACTGGAAGAAGGGTGATTCTTCCGGAGTGAAAAGAGTTATGTCCATGTGGGTTATGGAGCCCCTTTGACTCTAAGCCACATTTGCAAAGCTCAATTTCATTTTAGGCTCAGAAATGGCCAAGTACAACACTGTAATATAGAAAGCAATATATAATAGTTGAGGTCGTTTTCGTTCTAGTTTATTTATAGCTTTGTATCACTATTAAATAAAATATTTTTAAAGGCTTATAATTATTTAAGACAAGGTACACTTGTGAACAAAAGCGAATTGTTTTCTATATATGCTTGAAAGAATACAAAGATTGCAACCACCTGGGAACTGTAGGTATGGCTCTAAATTAACATAGTGAGGGTAAAATTCAAAACTGTTACTCCACAAAGTTAAAAGAAATAGGTCAATTAAGTTACTACAACCCCATCTCCCTCTAAATCCTTAAGAAAATGTCTATCCACAATTTTAGTTGCCACGGGCCAGGTTCTTCTCTAAAAACCGTTCTAAGGAAGAAAGGGATTAGGGACAACAATTCATTGAAATGGAAAGAGCCAATTTCACAATTATAAGTCCTAACTTTATCATTTGGATCTAACAGTTTATATAGTATTATATCATTTATAATTTTAAATGACATAATATTGAACACTTAGATTTACAATATTTAATCTTGACGATAAAATAGATTCATTATTTTATTTCAAATGAAGATGGTCCTTTTTTTTTTTTTTAATTTTTTTTATCATGTCAAATAAAGCTTAAAGAATAATCACATGATTGTAGCATCTAGATTGACATTGCCTGCCCCCAACAATAGATTTTGATGCAGGAGGTTTGGAAAAGAATAAATAATTTATTCTCTTAAATAAAATATGTGCATGGAAATGAAATCCCCATTATTTAAATAGCTACTCCATCAAGCTAAAGGAAAAATAACAAACGACATATTTGTTTTTAGTTAAATCAAACAAAGAGATGATGATAAAGGCTATAGTACTTGAAAAAGACAGACTCTTGGGGCTTAGTATGCTCAGATTCTACCTCAATTTTGTCAACTTTTTACTATTACTACCGTTACTACAAAAAAAATCTATCTTACTAAAATTTTTGTGCCTTCACTTATTATTTTTATCATTGTCTTTTGTATATGTATAAATTGTTGACAATGACGATGGATTACCATCACTGCATAGTAGAAGAAATGACCACCAATAATAGCAATAATAATAATATCATGGTGTCTCTTTAGAGTATATGTTACCTAGTAACATCAAAAAAAGATTAATTATATAATATATAGAAATGCTACTGTAGCTATATTTATCTAGTTCCACCACTATCATTAAGTTATTGATGCTGTCTATAGTTACTTGTCACCTAGTAGTACTAGTCAAAGTGACACAACATGTTTAGTAACCGCACTCGAAGAAGAGTCTACTATAAAGCCTCCATTTGATAAAGAAATTAGAGAATTGATGACGAAATGATTTATCATGCACTAATCACTTTCCCATATGAAATAAGATTTCAGTATGAAAAGTATCTTGCTAGTTTATTTTGGATAATTTAATGTGTATCAAGAAATGGGAAATTCACGGAAAGTTACAATTCCCACCGCGTTACACATTTGTAATACATTAGCGTTTTTGCTTTAATCTATAGTACTTTTTTTCAGTTTAATAATGATAAACATTGGAATCTTTTTTCCTCTAGTGGCAAAAGTACATGTTTGTTTGCCTCCACTTTATTTGTTTAGCTTTTATCTTTTAAGTACAGTTTTTTAAAATCTTTTTTTTTTCTTATTTTTCAAAATACAAGTATATTTTAACATATTTTCAATAATAAAAAAACACTTAGCAAAAATTTAAATAAATTAATGTGAAAAGCACATGTAGTAAAAAAAAAAAAAAAAAAGGCATCCTAGGTTTTATAAGTACAATAGAATAAATTTCTCTTAGCATAATTTCATATTTTTCAGAGTATAACCATCCCAATTGGCAAAGGTGGAGAAAAGGATTTGACAATGCCGAAAAATCAATAGTAAGTTACGTGGTTCTCACGTGCTCGAAACAACACCTGCACAACACGAAAAGAGAAGACCTCATAGAGAGTACCGGTGTGGTGCCGGCCAAGTACCCTCCAAAAGTCAAGTTAAAATTTCTCACAACTCTAAAGTGCCAGAGTGGGGTAAATTATGCGTACCTTGGTTAATGAGGATATTCGGTTTTTATAGTAGTAGGGGATGGACATCTTTTTCTTGGTTTAGAAGTCTTTTTCTTATAGGAATCCTCATGATCGTATTTTACGGAACCCTTTCCTTGTAAGAGTCTTTCTAAACGTGGGGCACAAGATATTTCCTTGTATACATATGCGTGGAGGCCAAGTTATGTCAGATCCGTCAGTCTCGTGTATACCCTTCAGCTTAATGTCGTCAGCTTTTTATCTTCGCCCCAAGTTAACGCCGTCAGCTTGGAGCCGTAGACTCCATACTATTGCCATGTATTAGTGGATACAAGGCCGACGGGTTTGTCTGGAACATTACTCTACGCCTCTATATCAGCGAGCACATTTATAATTTCATCCTTATCAGGATTCAATCCTTTCCACAAGACCAACAGAACCCTAAAATGTAAGAGAGAAAAAGGATAAATAACACTTTCCTTTTGGTTGATAATGACAATCAAATACAAGCTGCAATATAAAAGTTGATTCATTTATTTTTATTATTATCTTATTTTCTAAATATAGTTAATCTACAGAATATGCTTGGCATCACTTTCTAATCCTATATTGAACAACATTAAAGAAGAAAATAAAAACATTTTAAATGAAGTCATCCTCCTATAGAAATCACAGGAGAAAGCAAAGTCCCTCGAACACCCTTTAAAGTCTTCATCTATGCCAAAACATTGGGTCCAATTGAAGAGTTTTTGCAAACTTTCATGTTTTGACGGCTAAATAAATTAACATTTATAGGAAAAATATCTATTCAATTAAGCTTCTATTAATATAAAGAAATGGTTTAGAAGGTGAATAAACCAAATTATAATGGTATCTAAATGAATGTTATTCCTTACCAATGATTAAAAAAGACGACAAGGTAGAGAAGTTCTTCATTTTTTTAAACAGCCAATCATTGGAGAAAATGTCTTTGCCTCAGCATCATCTTTTCCTTGATTATTATTAGGGTTGTATTAACGGGCACCTTAGTGCCCGTTAAGAGCAACTTTTGACTCTCTTTTTTTACAATTTTTTTTTTCTTTGTAATTTTATGTCATATTTTTCAGTGTGGGGTCAACTTTGTAGAAAAAAAAAATTAAAATAACCAAAATGACTAGTTTTATGTCATTTTCATTTATTTATTTAATTTTTCTATTAAATGGGACCTACTTTTGTACAACCTTAACAAGTACATATGCGGTGCTTATTATTATTATTATTATTATTATTATTATTATTATTTGTTATTTGTAAAAGATGGTCTCTTTTAGGCGATTCCATTCATGGTGGTCCATGTTATTGCAGCCTTCCTTGTCTCATACATCAATTTTTTTTTTCATAGAAAAATAGGCTCATAGGGTAAATCTAACGTGTGATACTCGAGCACGGCAACTACCTTACAAACTTTTTTTTTTTTTTTTGAGAAAGACCTTACAAACTTTTGAGTTTCTTTTACCAAAAAAAGAACTTTTTCGTTTCAATTTCATCAAGATTAAGGCTGAAGCTGGACCAGCAGTCATGTAAATCAAATGGATGGACCGCAGATCGATCGATCTGATATAGCTGAGATAAATTAATTTATCAGGTAGTTTGGACGACAAGGATGGAAAAGTAATAGTAGAGAGTTGATAAACACATCGAGCTTTTTCAAGTATTTGAATGTTTAAACTCGGCTCGACATTAAAAGTAAAATGTTCAAATTCCACATGAATTTGATTCAAGCCAATGTTTGAGCTTGAACTTGTCAAAAAAATCCAAAACCTCGAGTCTAGCTTAGCTTGACTTGATTCATTAGTTCAACTGAACTTGAGCTCAAATTCAAGTTCAATATCAAGTTCATGGATCAAATACAAGTAAATTACCAAGTCATTTTAAGTATATTGTCAAGCTCATTTGATTTGGATAAGTAATTCAAACTCCCAATTAATTAAAAATTTAATAAGATATGAGTTCATTTTCAAGCTCATACAAAACTTATTAGTTATTACCAAGTATATAAATGAGTTTCTCAGACTATTTTAATCAATCCCTATTGTTCACGGGTTTGTTCATGAACAATTTGTTTTGTTCGGGCTTGGCTCGTTTGCTAAACAAACCTAAAACTAAGGCTCAAACTTGGTTTATTTATAAACAAACAAACATGAAAAAACTTCATATCGAGTTAAGCCCAAGCTATTTATAAATAGCTTGGTTTATTTATAGCCTTAAGCATAAGTATATTTTTTCAACTATTTTGACATTTCCTTTTAATATTTACCCCTATTGATTGCATTTTGGTTTAGCTTATTTTTATTCTAGGAAAAAAAAAGTACAACTTTTTAAAACCATACATTTTTTGAAGCATGATTATATTTTTGTCCATCTTATTTTTTAATTAAAAATAAGCTAATAAAAATAAATCATACAACATGAATATTTAGGGTGTGTCTAGCTAGTTAGCACTTAGCACCATGAGAGAAGTGCTTTAAGAATGTTAAAGCTCTTTTAGTAAAATTGCCAAATGTTCTTTAAGTGGTATTTAAAATTGATATTTGGAGCTTTTAAGAAGGAAAAAAAAAATCTACAATTCATTGTTCGTACTTTAGAAATACAAAATACTAGTCGCTAACCCGTGCAATGCACGGAAGAGTCAAACAAAAGTTATAAATTTTCACTTATAAAAGTTACAACTTAAGAGGAAAAATAAAATACTAAGACCAAAAGTGAAACTCTAACACCAATAATGTTGTATGGTCTCAACCTTCAGATGAATAAAATGACATTGTTAGGGAGTGAAGACAAATAAATGTATCAAATATTGAGTAAAGATTGCTTTAGTCATTTGGCTTAAATAGTAAAGCTATTTAAAAAAAAAATTCATTTGGACACTTTTAAGCCAATAAACAAAACAAACCCTCATCACGCACACAAACGTGAGAAATTTGGAAAGAATAGATGTTGAAATATATGAATGTAAAAAAGAAGAAGAGGTACCAATTGAAAGGAAAAAAAGAGTATTAATCGAGTAAAAATGCAAATTGATCAAATATATGAAAAAAAAAAGAAAGGGTGAGGCATTAAATTCCAGCAGAAGATGGGCTACTAATAACATATTTCATAATTTAAAAATAAATTCAAATCTATAAAGATGTATTTCATGCCTCTTAGCTGACCTTTTCTTTACATACCAACAATAAAAAAAAATAAAACAAAGTTATAAATCAAAGTTATAAATTATTATAGTTTCTTGATTACACCTAGCATCATTGTATATGAACGCTAAAATACAAATATATTCGTAGCAGATTAATGGTGAAATATGTCTGGAATTCCATAGCAAAAGTGATTCTCATAGGATTTGAAATCATGAAAAACAAATAAACTTACAAAAAATATTCAAAATATTTTCTTTCCGGGAAAAATAAAACTACAGCTCCCTAATCTTTAATCTCTCTCTCTATATATTAGTATTATATATATACCTACCAGTCCTTCATTGAGGCATTCTCTTAAAAAAAAAATCATAAACATTGCTAATCAATGCAATAAACTCCAGTATGCAAGAGAGCAGGGAAAACCGATTAAAAAAAAAATTCTGCCTAGACACCTTTGATAATTCATTCCCAAAAAAAACAAAAGGGTGGAAAATTTTTATTACCTTCAGCCTTGCAATAAGGTTGCTCTCTAAGAAGCTTCAACATTGTAAATTGCCAAGCAACGATGGCTAGCATGAAAACCACCTTCTCCTTCTTTTGCAAACTGAGTTTACTTCACTTGAAGCTATATGGTCCAATTCTAGTGCTGGCAACTCCACTGTGGGTTGCTTTACCGTAGGATTATAAGTCAAATAAAAAGATGTATTAGGTTTAGGGTTAGTGCCGTGGAGGAATAATTCAAATTTATTATTTTATAGAGTCCAAAATGAAGAAGGAAATACATTAAAGTAAAAAACCTAAAATAATAAAGAAAAAGAAAATAGTGATGACGTGGAAAATTGTGGGAGCTTCAGAGGCTTCGGTTTTATATATATATATAGATTAAAGTACCATTCACTATAATTTGTGTCAAATTCCGATAATTTTTTTTTTTTTTTTTTTTTTTGTTAAAGCTTTATATCCCACAAGTTTAACTACAATTAAAATTCTAACTCTTATAATAATACCAAATCAACACTTATTTGCTAGAAGGTAAGAAAAAAAAAGGGAATAAGTTAGCTTATTTTGTTTCTTTATATATATATATATATATATATATATATATATATATATATATATATATAATTTATTTGATAAAATGTGAGATAAAAAGTGGATTTAAGCCCAAAGAAGAAAAAACTTGAAGGAAAAAAAATTCTGCCAAAGGACTATACTCGTTTAGTATAGCTTATGTTTTTAGAATTTTGAAAATATACTATTTTAATATACTATAACTAGGAAAAAAATAATAATAGTGGGTTCCAGTTAACTCAACTGATAAAGTCTCTGATGGTGTTGAATAAGAGATCTGGGATTCAATCCCCGCCTACACCATAAACTGATTGATGTCTTGGCCTGATGATAAAGAGCTATCATTAGATCATCAGGAGCCGACTTGCATTTTAAATTGGCAAAGATTAACTAACTAAACTTGAAAGTTGAAAGGCTAAAATAGAAAGTTCAAGGACACAACTTTTACCACAATTTTGATGTAATCAAATATGATTGATAGAGAATAAGTGGTGAATCCATATGAAAGTGATCGTTTACCACTTACAATCAATCACTTCAACAAATTGTGATAAATGATGTGATTCAATCCCCGCCTATACCAAAAACTGATTGGTGTCTTAGCCTGATGATAAAGCTATCATTAGGAGCCGATTTGCTTTTTAAATTGGCAAAATTGGCAAAGATTAACCAACTAAACTTGAAAGTTGAAAGGTTGAAATAGAAAGTTCAAGGACACAACTTTTTTACTACAACTTTTACCACAATTTTGATGTAATCAAATGTGATTGATAGAGAATAAGTAATGAATCCATATGAAAGTGATTGTTCACCACTTACAATCAATCACTTCAACAAATTGTGATAAATGATGTGATTCTAGAAGAAGTGAGGTAGAAACTATCACAATAATGTTTTTGCAACATGGTGCGATCCTTTTGGCTTTAACTTTTTTGTTTAGTTTTTAGTTTTTATGTATAATTTTTTAAAACTTTACTTTTTCAAAGTATTAACTAGAAAAATGATATTTTAAAAAACTATATTTTAAATTATAATTTTAAACCGGAATGACAAAATTGGCAAAGATTAACCAAATAAACTTGAAAGTTGAAAGACAATTTTAATGCGATCAATTGTATTTGGTGAATAATAAGTAGCAAATTTATGTGAAAATGATTATCTACCCCTTACTGTTGATCACTTTAAGAAATTGTGATGAATATAGTGATCTACGTGAGGGGGAAACTATCACAGTAATGTTTTTACAACATGATGATCAAGTATCAACACGTGGAAGAGGTTTTATGGGAATTGCTGAAAAAGAACTGCGTTTTCCTCGTTGTTAGTAACAAAAAAAAGTGTACTCACTGAAGTCCCACATCAGTTTCGGGTGCTTGCATGTGTTTTGTAGAGAGGACTGCAGGTTTCCTACAGTTTTGAAGGGCAGGAAACCTTCTGTGTTTTTTAAAATGGATTTCTCTTCTGTGCTAGTCTGCTAGAAAGGGAAGAGAATTTTTTGTTTTTCTAGGTACAATAATAAGTTGAACGAATTTTTTCCACAGAGAAAAGTACAGAATAGTATCACTAATGAGCAAAAATCTTGGTACTATCAATGTGATGCTGTCATAACATAATAATCTTCTTTTTTATGGAAGTCATAACATAATAATCAAATTATTGATAGAATTATATGGGACAAAATGGCCTTATGCTCTTTTCACTCAAATTATATAGCCTTGTGCCCCCCTTCCCAAACTAATTAGGGAAATCCCCCTTTTTTGTAACTCGATTTTCTCAAAATCGAGTTAAAAAAAAAAAAAAAAATTTGAGCCCTATAGTGACGTTTTGTAACTCAATCTCCATGAAATCACCTATAACTCAATTTAATGAAGCTCGAGTTACAAAACGCCACTATAGGTCTTTAAAAACGTCACTATAGGTCCTTAAAAACGTCACTATAGAGCTTAACTTGATTTTGAGAAAGTCGAGTTTCAAAAGAGGAGCATTTCCCTAATTAGTTTGGGAAGTGAGGCATAAGGCTATATAATTTGAGTGAAAAGGGCATAAGGCAATTTTGTCCGAATTATATGTATAACTCTTATTATTGAACATGTTAATTACTGCTAATTAGAATGTATGACACACATTAATAACTTTTGAGATTTATTGTAACACATTAACACATTTTTAGTGTTTTTTTTTATATAATTTATTTATAATTTGATATAGAAATTCTACTTTAGCCTAAATCTAAGTGTATATGTGTGTAAAGTTCATTTTTAGAGACTTGAATCCTAACCCTTGCTCTCCTACTCCATAAGAACTTGTATTTGTGAAATAATTGTCACGCCAAGAGTGCATAGCGATACACATCTTTAATTAATTCACAACTCTTGTAAAATACTCCCTCTAGATTCCTAACACCCCCCCCCCCCCCTGACATTGACGTTAATTAATGTACCAGTCAAGTAACAAGATGTCCAGTCTTAGAATTATTATTATTATTATTTTTTCTTCTTCTTTCTGTTTCAATATCCTCTTAACAAATACTAAAACTTCATATTATTGAAGTAACACAAAATCCCTTAATATAAATTCATTTTACTGTGTCCTTTTCTCGTTGGAATTATTTGATAGGAACTCATTTGAGCTAATTGGCAGGCCTTTAAAATTTGACCACTTGCCAACAAACTATATTCTATAGTCTATACTCGTTTCCTACTGGACGTGTTGAACTTTTCTCCTTTCTCTTTGCATCTTCCCTTGATAAAACCCAAGTACAAGCATCACTTCAAATTAAATAGTGAACAAGATGTATTATAGAGTTTGAAATAGGCACATAAATTAAATTTTCAAGAACAAAGACCTTTGGTTCTTTATCTTTAGTGGCTAGTTTGGACTGAGAGGGAGAGAGAGGGGGAGTAGGAGGGTGTAGAGTAGAGTTAGCTGAAAATTAGCCTTAGGGGAAAGATGCCAGTTTGATTTGTAACCTGTAATGGTATGAAGGATGCATGAATGTTTGATATCACATTTGAAATGATAATTGAAGTTAGCCGGAAATTAGCCTTAGGTAATAGACACCAATTTGATTTGTAACCTGTAATGGTACGAAGGACGCATGGATGTTTGATATCACATTTAAAGTGATAATTAAAGTTAGCTAGAAATTAGCCTTAGGGGAAAGACGCCAGTTTGATTTGTAACCTGTAATGGTACGAAGGACGCATGAATGTTTGCTATCACATTTGAAGTGATAATTAGGAGCTCAAAATTTCATTACACTTCTAACGTGGAACATGGACTTTATAATTAAGAATCTCATGTGTCATCTATTTAAAATTGAGGGAAACTTACACAATTGAAATAAAATAAAATTGTTAAAAATTTTACCAATTTTAGGTAATTAGTATCACATCAATAACATAATAAATAAATTTCTTAAATTTTAGTTTATTTTGCCTATAGAATTAAAGAAATCAATTTATAATTTATATTAATAAAATTTGGATCACTCATAGCATAAGCTATGACTTATTGAGATTTAAAGACTACCTAAATTACAAGAATCCATGGAAGAGGAAACTCATGTACAACTCAATTACGCCTCTAAAATAAGGAAGTTGATCATCATAAAGTAATGATTTTTTTCTTTTTTTGAGAATCATCATAAAGTAATGATTAGTGATTAGAATTGCAATACATTCAAGAAAAATGTTGATTGAAAAAGTTGGAGTTTCTATTTGTCCAGTGTCTCACAAACTCACACTAGATGGCCCAAATGGATCACCTTTTTCTTATTTTTGGTTTTGATAGTACCAAGGGGATTACTTCTGGGGTAGTGGTCGGCAATAATTATGTCTTAACCTTTGTTTGGATTAACTTTTTGTTAAAAGTTGAGAAAAAAAAAAGTTACCCAAAAGAAGTAAACTTCAAAAAGTTATACAAACAGATAATAAATAAATAAATGCAAAAACTAATCCCAAGGCACTTTTATTGAATTCAAAAGAATTTGTGTAACCCAAAGAACCTGTTTACATTAAAATATAGTATTTTCAAAAACAGAAGATAATTTTCTAGTTTGAAGTTTAATTATGAAATATCAATAATCAAAATAGATTAACATAGGAGCAAACTTTAAGATGGATGAAGAAGTTGGTCAAAGTTTGCTGCTGTAAATGGGATGATATTCACATTATTGGTGCTGTTGGGACTTGGGAGATATAAAATTAAAGTGCCACATGACATGTCCCAACCAAAAAAGGTAGGAGAAAATAAAGGTGCAACTTTTTCTTTGGAAAAGGGGAAAAAGGGAGAGGAGGGGGGTGGGTGGGCGGTTGGTCTGATGTTACAACATTTTACTAAAAGAGCAAGACTTAGATACAGTATTTAGGTGCTATTCCTTAAGTTCCCTTTTTAAGATTCTGCCATGTGGATTTTTCTCATGAGAATGAAGTTTATTTTTTAGTTAAGTAGACACATGATTGAATCTTAAGAGAGGAACCTAAAGAACAACACATAAAGCACTGTACTTAAGTTTTGTCATTTACTAAAATCATCAATTTCAGAACCAAAACCAACCCCCCAAAACAAAAAGAAAGAAAAGAGGTAATCTTTTTTCTCATGTAATTTCTTATTTCAAAATAGTTCTGCTTATTTAGAAGTTCTTGTTATGTCACTGGTGAGTTTCCTGTGTAAATTACTGCCAAAATTGTACCCAAGAAAAAAAAAATGGAACAACATAAAACAAAACAAAGTCTTTGAGTTAGCCAAAACGATTAAGAGAAGTCTCTCAGCTATAAGAAAGGCACTAAATCCCAAATGTAGTAGAATCATAGAGTCTATCTAATGATGGTCATAAAAGAAAGACTAAGAAGAAATAACCCCATTTTTTATGATAGACAAGCAAAAAATGATGGATTGTCCAAATGTAATTATGCCAAACCACGACAACATTGAAGAAATTCTATCTTTTTTTTTACAAACAAGAGTGTCCAGACCTCTTCGAGTATTTGACCATTCCCTCGGGTGTATGCAGTTCCCCCGTCCCACACGCACCGAGTTATTCCAGGGAGATATCCCATGGGGGTAGCCCCAAGATGCTGGCAAAAAATTTTAAACTCAGGATTTCATGGATATCATAAGGCCTTAGAAACCACTAAGCCAACTCCTTGGGGTTTGAAGAAATTCTATCTTTGAGTAAAGACATGGAGAAAAAATAAATGTCTTTAGCTAATGTATGCTATATGCATAATGCATTCAAGAATCTTAAATATAAAAAGAAAATATATAAAGGCAAAATCATTTGGACACAAGATAAACAATTCGCTCAATATTCATAATAGGAAATACTGATTTTGATGGCTCACTCAAACGTTGTTCAGATGCTAGCCACTGAAGCCAGGAAAATCAAATTGTTGACATAATCCTAATACAAGCAAACATATAAATGATATGGCTCTAATAATGGAATGGCCTACAAAAACACACTTTTGGAAACGGTTGTTCTAATATTACCTAGTCCTTTCACTTCATCCTAGCATACCATGATATATTGTCATGATGTCGGAAAGGGTATAGCTATTGGACACTCCAAATGGTGGAAAATCTTTGGAAAAGAGAGGAATACTTATTCATACACTTCAACTTAACACCCATATGGCAACTAAGTCTATGTTACATTGGTCTGAATTACCAAAGTTACTGACCCTAGTTATCATCATCAGCATCATCAATCAAGAGCTATGAATATCCAGGGTAGGTTGCACAGCTATGAGCTTCTAATCAACTCTACACAAGTTTATATTTAAAAGATAATTTGTTCTATATTATTCTTTGGTAAGGATTGGTGGTGGCTTCAACTATATATGCTTTGGTGCAAATTTCTGAGGATGCACAAACAGAGTCTTGACCTATCTATAAAAGGAGATGCCGTATAGAGTGGCAGTGGTTGTGTTATGGTGTAGTGACATTATTATCATCCTGATTAATATATAAACAAACTTAGCAAAGTATTTAGAAGCCAAGTTTGTTGTTCCTAAGAATACCTCTTGACAAAATGAATAGCTTTCAAATAAATTCCCCTGAGAATGATGATAAAGATAAACAGTATCTAATTGAAAGTAGTATTTTGGTAACACTTCCAAGTGATTCTCTAGATTATGATTCCAAATAAGTGTTAATGAAAAAAGTGGTGTGTTTGGTTCAATCTAATAAAACACTAATCCGATAAACAATGATGATGCCCAAAAGAGAAAAGGAAAAACAAAAAAAGGAATCCCTTTTACTTCACAATTAGTTCGAGTTAAAAATGACCAAAGTGAGTCCAAGTGCCTTGGTGATTTGACTCACCCAAAATATAAAAAGACTTAGGTAGTCTGACCACCTATTTTCATTGACGCTACCAAACACTACTTACAGAATTTCAATTTACATGTCAAGAACCATCAAATATTCACTTAAAATGTATTACCCCAAATTGGATTGTGAGTGTGTTGTGTGGGCATGTGTTGAGTCCCACATTGAGTGTTTACTAGGTGTATCTTAGGTTTATAAGTGATTGAAAGGAGCCCCAATTGCAACTTAACTAGTCTTTTTGGGATGTAGGCGCAAATGTGGCTAGTGCTTTCCTCGGGTTGTTAAATAAAATATCTTCACAAACCAAACACAATCTTAATACCAAGCTTTGGTCACAATCTTTTACTTTATTAAGCTTTCTGTCAATGGTTTTAACCTTTTTTTACTAACGTGGGTGTTGCCACCTCAAAATTAATAGGGGCAAATTAAAACTGACTTAGACAACCAAATTTCATAGCTTGCATAGACAACTGAAGGAGCTGCCAGAAGTAGTGCAGGTGATGGTGACCAAACCATATTGAGGTGGTGGTGACAGATGTAATTTGATAAAGGCAGAGGTAGTGGTTATAAGGCATCTGTGACACTGCAGTGTCAAGGACACGACTCCACTGTGGATTTTACTAGTTATTGTATGCAGATGAAAGAGGTGATAAGTTTACAAGAGGTGTAACAGATCAAATCCTATGAAGAGGCATGATGTGAAGGATGGTTGGTAGTGATGGCAAAGAGGTAAAAAAGTGACTACATATCAGTAGTGATTGTAGTGATAATGTGTTCAAGATGTGTTGGCCATTTATACACATACCAAAATCTGATTCATGCTAGTGGCCATGTTTATCATAAAAGGCTTGAAAGTACATTGGCTTGAGATGCATGATAACAGCGGTATCTAAAGTAACTCCCGTTATACTGTACCTCATATTAGAGTACATGAAAACAAGGGGATTGTTGCCAATGGAATTCAACTGCATAGAAAGTAGAGATGTGTTTTAGTGGTGTAAGGTGACTGAAGGGTACATTCTCTACAACATGGAAACAATTAAATGGAATTATAAGCAATTAAGAACACTTTTTTTAAAAGTAAATTAAGAAAGCGCACTTCCGTAAGTTGATAATAATTAAGACAGAAAAGGCCAACAGTCTTAGGACTAAATGGCACCTCCTGTCCCATTGATAAGAGGTGGAGGGTGAGGTCACGGGTTCAATCCCATACAGGCGTGTGAGTTGTATTGACCCCAAAAAATAAATAAATATAAGAAAGAAGAAAGAAGACAGAAAGAGGAGACAGTGAAAGATAATGTCGTCTTTACCAGAGAAAAAAACAGCCAAGTGATAATGACCAAGGACTTATATATGATATGCTAAACAACAGTGGATGATATGGCATGAAGACCAATGACAAAATCCAAAATCAAATGTTAAAAAGGTGAGAGAGATAGGAAATTATATTAGTAGGACTTTTAGAGTTGACACCATGATTCATACAAGAGAGATTGCTGATTGCATCCAGGATTTTTACAATGTATTGTGAACACATCTCAGACATGAGATCCAATATTCATTATCAAAGCCAGTCACTTTCTCCCTGTCTGTAATAATGGGGGCTGACAAGAGCACAAGTGCATTGGGAAAAAGATAAGAGGTCAAATTCGTGTATTACTGTAACAAGATCTTGTCATGAGAAAGATTGAATGAGTAAAACAATTGTTTGACATACCTATCAAAATTAAGCAAGTTCACCTTCCCAAACAACATTAGTGCTTCCATCCCTTTAAGTGACCGTCTTCCATGTATGGCTCTAGAAATCCAATAAACTGAAATGACAGAGGGAATCAGGGAAGCATAGCATTATTCAAATGTTTAGACAAAGACCATATAATATGCTTAAGCTTTACCTGTAGTTAGATAAAAAATATCTTAGAGAATCTTGAAAAATTAGTTTTGGCACCTTTTCTCCAGATGGCACCCGGATAAATTCTATGCCATTTAATTCAATGGTGCTTCCATAAATAATAATAATAATTCAATGATGCTTATATTTTATATGATAAAACCCAAAGAGAACATATAAAACACATACATATTCGTACATGCAACATTTTTAAGCCCAAGACACACAATTCAAACTTAGGTTCAAAAAGAAGAGAAGTAATAAGGTTAATGCTGCAGCCTTAATCCACTCCAGGTGTAAGTTTGAGCCTGACCCCGGCTGCTCATTTAACTATTTCAACACCAGTTAGTTATCACCTAGGTGGCGTATGGTGAGAAGCAGACAAAGCACTCAATGCTGAGTTAGCCTTATATTCTACAGCTCTCAAATTGCTTGCCTATTCTATTAGTAATGATTGGGGAACATAGTACCATGACTTACTAGATGAAAGACCATGATTGGTGAAAGGCTTAAAAATGCCTTACCTAGCTCAGCCAGCTCTGAAGAATTAATGGGCTGACAGGCAGGCTCAAATCCATATCTCCTCCATCTGATCAAGAAGGAAGAAAGCCCAGGAAACTGGACTGACTCTTCTATTACAATACCATAAAGGAGAATCCATTCTTGTCCTAATCAGTCCATGTCTTATTTGTCTTATTAGCTTGCATGCTCATCAATGATGAAAGCCATTGAACTTAAGACTAGAGTAATATATGCATATAATGTTAAATAGATACCTTGCAACCATCTTTAGACCACCGTGCCCCGTATCCATCAGCAACCCTTATTTCAAAGACAGCACCATGTGGTGGGACAATATGCAAATTCAACCAACCACAATGTTCAATTATGTGACAGACAACATCCATTGCAAGCCTATTTTTATCATAATCTGGAGACAGCACAACAAATAGTAGGAAAACAATGGCCAGTCAAGAATATTAGAAATATAAGAGAGAGACACGTTGTATGTTAATTATAGTTCTATGAACAAATATAATTTTTTTAATGGTAAGGTACACATACACCTGATGGGTCTGAAACCCACGACTTCACCCTCCACCTTACTCTTACAAGAAAATGAGGTGCCATTTTAGCTCACCAATGAGCTATAGCTCAACTAGCACTTCCTCCTCCCATAATAATGGGATGGAGAGTGAGGTAGTGGATTCAAGACCCATTGGGTGCATGTGTAACTTACCAAAAAATTAAAAAAGCTAGAGCTCATTGCCTTCTATGAACAAAATTAGTTGTACTCATTTTCAAAGAATCCTACAACTATAATAACTTGTAATGCATTAAATTCAGCAACTTTGACTAATCAATTACTATAAACATTTTATTGCAAGATGGATTACAAATAAATTGCTAATCAAATCAGGTATCATTTTTTGAATGATCTTAGATTTTCCTCTCTCACTTGTATTGATATCTAAGAAAGATTCATGGATCTTCTGATCCACAAACCAGAATGTAAAGCTAAAGATCCTAAATCACCTGATACCCCCCATCCACTCATCATAAAAAATACAATCACAAACTACACAAAATCCTATTCAGAATATAAACCAGATGTCTTCTCGGTAATGGCAACCTTCCCTATCTACAAAAATCAAATACACTCTAGGCAATGAGAATATGTTAGCCTACCTAAAATGTGAATTAACATCTGGTAGGCACAAGCTGCAAACAAATATGTTTTTCCTTTTAAATTACACATGCACCCAATGGATCGTGAACTCACAACCTCAAGCTCGACACCATTCTTAAGGGGGGAGAAAGAAAAATTCTCAATGGCATCTGCAGCATAAATATGTTATTACATGACCAAAATAGTGCCTATAACCATAAACATAGATTGGCGGAGAACACCTTACGACTCTTAACATGAGTTGTCCTTCATTCATAGTTTGAAACCAGTCTAAGATTACCTATCATAAGATGAAGACCTCAGATGTGAAATTCTGTAGAACTCGCTGTTTTAGATATGTTGGTACAAATAATTTCAAAAAGTGATTTGTAATAGAGAAATATGGTGACTAATTTGAAGTCTCTGAAGTCTGTACTTGTTGATGATGAAAAGTGATAGAAAGTGGAAGTGTAGCATCGGGCAACCTTTTGGTGGCAAAATGGTCAGTGGAGGCAGTGATTTTGTGGCTTATAGTAGCAGGGTGGTAACAGAGATTCTTATGGCAACTTATTTGTCACTTTGTCTTTAAAGAGCAGGGATAGCTACTGGATACATACGTGATCATAGTTGATAAATCATCATAGTCCTAGTATTTTTTAAGGATAGGCCATCAGAGGAGGTGGAGAGTGGATGGTGAGTGCTAATTTGACAATATCATGATGAAGTGGCAGTTAATGATTTTCTTTGTTCTTTTTTTTTTTTTCTTTTATCCTTAGGGTTGTCATTTTTTACTGCATATCATAATGGCAACAGTGAGTTCATAAATGATTATGGAAGGTCTTGACTGCAGAAAAGCAGCAGTAACAAATTGGTAGTGATGGTGGTGAGGCCTTGCACTAGTAATAACGACAGGTGGGTGGCTGTGGTGACATTGTAATGGTACAAAGCTGCTGGTGATGATGACTTTAGTAGATATGATGGTGCCAGAAGCGACTTACTACTGATGGTGATGGCTGTTCCTCATAATGCTAATGTGATAGTGATGATGCCCTTAAATGCCCTTAAATCAGACTTTATTTATCCATTCTCAAATTCTTATCTACATTGTTGTAGTATTGTATATAAGAAAATTTTAGTTGCTCCCCATAACAATGTCAAAATCATGAAATTTTAGTAAACAATAAGCAAATAATGGAGATCCACCATTCCAACCTCAAATCAGCTGGGGCCAAGCCAAAAGGCCCAAAACAGACAGTGAAAGAAAAATTTGTTTGTGTGTGTGTACGTTGTGTTCACACATACAGATTTCTACATGTGTGTATTCATTTATTTATTTATATTTATGTCCATTCTCTAGAACAATGATGCAAATCTTAGAAGAATTAAAACCATAAGAATATCCCAAAGAACCTTTCTCCTAATTTTTTGATAAATAATGAACTTTTTTGTGATAAAAAAATAGAGTCACCCAAGTATATACAGTGTATACAACTGGGGACTATGCAGTAAAGCATGCAAATTACAAATATCTATCACATAAAAAAAATGAACATAGAGAATAGGTACGCACTACTGACATCTAATCCAACAAAGTTTGAAAGAAAAAAAGTTTAAGATCCGACAAGTACTCTCAGAACCTTCAAAGCTCCAGTTATTCCTATACACTTAATAAATTCTTAAACTATTTGACATAGGAAAAAACCAAAACAATGCAACAATAAAAGTGAAAAATAGAAAAATAAAATAAACATAACCTAGAACTTAGCACCTAAGCTTGCTTGGAGTCAACACCAGGAAAAAGAGAACAAAACTTTACAAGTTAACACCTAGGGATGGCTAGAGTTAGCCCTAGATCATTGGAAAAATTACAAGAGAAAATCTATTATTTATCAACCTGTAATTTGTCTTCATAGGAATATAATTCCGTGCTCATATAGACTACTAAAACTAAACCTAATTCTAGTTTACTTAGGAAACCCTAATTCTAATTGTCTTGGGAAATCTCAATTATTGAATTAAAAAAATAAACTTGACTCTAGGAAATTAATAAAATACTAATACACATAATCAGTTTATATGACACCAAAAATACAACTGACTTCCATTTAAAAAATAAATTAAAACAAATATTTCTTTGTGCTTGCCACATCAAACTATTTTGAGGAAAAAAAAAACACTATTTTAAGTTTCTCAAGGTGACATTTTCTTGGAGACATTAGTATGTAGACCTGGCAATAGTTCATAAAATAATAAAACATTCCTAAGAGTAGGCAGTCTGCCTACACTTTTGGAGAAAATATCCAATGTTCTCCAATAAGCCTTACCTTTATTTAATGTCAAATTCTAGCACAAAGGCTTCTAGCTTGGACAGAGTCCGTCATATTTTTTCTTGTTAGCATAAAATGCCCAAAAGAGAATTGACCATATATTAAAGCTCTTTTTTCTTTTCTTTTCGTTTCTTTTTTTTGGGTAAGAAATTAAGTACTGGAGTGCATATCCACTGTTTTTTTCTTTATTTTTATCTCTTCATTTCTTTCTTTCCCAGTTTGGCAAGTATGCAGCCACATGTCTTGTAAAAATTTTTGCAATACCATTCATTAAAGTAAGATGGTGTGAAGTATCTCCAATATCCATTAATCTGGGGCAAGCTTTCTATTGTAATAAAATCTAGCTCTAATGTCTATAAAAAGTTCATTCCCTTTCCCCTGATTATGCTACAGATCTGTTGTCCTTGATAGATAGTTTCTCTATCTTTTAAATCCTCTATTCCTTTTCTTTCTATGTTTGTTTGTTCCATAGTATGCTTGCTGTATACTGTGAATTTGTTTTCATTTTATTAATGAAAATTTTACTTTCTTACTGATCATATATATATAAAGTTCTCTGATTCCTTTCATCCCAATACATGCAATCTTTTTTCAATGGCACAGAGGCAGACTCTCTAAAGCAGAATTTTGGACTAGCTAAACATTAAATCAGAACAAAGAATTTTTATTATTGGTAAGTTACACATGCACCTGGTGGGTCTTGAACCCACGACCTCACCCTCCATCTTGCTGTTACAAGGGGAGAAAGTGTCAATTGAGCAAGAGTTCATTGGCTTAAGTCAGAACATGACTGACTAAAGCCACATTCCAAGAAAATACTAATGATTAATAATCTGAACAATGTTTCCACAGGCCTGACAGAAAAGTTATATTTGATAATTCCTATTCTACTAGATGCATGAGGAACCAAAAGACGCAATACAAATGTGAGTGTGAGATAGTTAGATACATTTGACAGCATTTAAAATTTCTGGATACAAACTTGTGCAAACAAAAAACTAGAGTAAGTGGAAAAAGAAAAAAGAAAAAAAAGAAATTAATCTCCAAAGCTCAAATTCAAATAGGACCTCACCGCTTCCTTCCAAAGTACCCCAATATTTACTTGTACTCCTATTAGCATGTTTTGCCAGCGCCCTAGCTCCATGAGTCAAGGTACAACCTTCAACCTCAAGCCAATGAGAAAATTTACAATTCAGCCATATATAATTTTCATAAACTAGTCTGTCAAGCCTCTCAGAATAAAGATGAGCAAGAAATACAACTATGAGGCTGTGAAAATATACGTTTTCTCAACCATTTGATAAACAAAGCATGTGTATAGTTTTCACAAAAGTATCACTAAATCCATCCAGGGTAGTCTTTAAGAAATGATGTACAGGAGATGAATCTTACTTATTATGCACTTCTATTAAAATTCCAAGTTCCTACTTCTGTAATTGCTTACAAATTGTCTACAGATTCTGCAATTAGATAACCTGTTTCAAGTTTTGTACTTCCTGAGCTTCCCTTAGAAGCCATTAGGTTTTCAAGAGTTAAATGCTGGTGACTGTACTTTCAAAAATCTTTTATTAAAACTCAAGTTACATACCCTTTTTTTTTTGGGGGGGGGGGGGGGGGGGGGGGGGGGGAGGGGAGAGATAGAGATTTCAAGGTTGTGGGATCCCACCCATTAATGGGTCTTGTTTAAGAACTAGATCACCAATGCTTATAATTTTCAATTTAAACTATTTTGTTATGATTTTTCAAAATGAAACCTATAAATGATTGACCCTAGCTCCACAGCTTAGGTGCCACGTGTGTGATGCAGACAAGGCAGAGATTCCTATCGTCCCTTACAGGAGATGAATCTTACTTATTATGCACTTCTATTAAAATTCCAAGCTCCTACTTCTGTAATTGCTTACAAATTGTCTACAGATTCTGCAATTAGATAACCTGTTTCAAGTTTTGTACTTCCTGAGCTTCCCTTAGAAGCCATTAGGTTTTCAAGAGTTAAATGCTGTTGACTGTACTTTCAAAAATCTTTTATTAAAACTCAAGTTACATACCCTTTTGGGGGGGGAGGGGGGGATAGAGATTTCAAGGTTGTGGGATCCCACCCATTAATGGGTCTTGTTTAAGAACTAGATCACCAATGCTTATAATTTTCAATTTAAACTATTTTGTTATGATTTTTCAAAATGAAACCTATAAATGATTGACCCTAGCTCCACAGCTTAGGTGCCACGTGTGTGATGCAGACAAGGCAGAGATTCTTATCGTCCCTTACAGGAGATGAATCTTACTTATTATGCACTTCTATTAAAATTCCAAGCTCCTACTTCTGTAATTGCTTACAAATTGTCTACAGATTCTGCAATTAGATAACCTGTTTCAAGTTTTGTACTTCCTGAGCTTCCCTTAGAAGCCATTAGGTTTTCAAGAGTTAAATGCTGTTGACTGTACTTTCAAAAATCTTTTATTAAAACTCAAGTTACATACCCTTTTGGGGGGGGAGGGGGGGATAGAGATTTCAAGGTTGTGGGATCCCACCCATTAATGGGTCTTGTTTAAGAACTAGATCACCAATGCTTATAATTTTCAATTTAAACTATTTTGTTATGATTTTTCAAAATGAAACCTATAAATGGTTGACCCTAGCTCCACAGCTTAGGTGCCACGTGTGTGGTGCAGACAAGGCAGAGATTCTTATCGTCCCTCACAGATAAGATTGGTCCTCTTTTATAGCTTAACTGCATAGCTGCAGAGAGGTGGCTTCTTCACCCAAAAAAAAAAAAAAAAATCTGAACTTTTCTTCATTTGACTTGATGGTTTAGATGTTAAAAGGTTAAGCTAAGCAGTTCCATAATGTCTAACAGAGAAAGTGATTCCTAACAAGGCATAAATTATTCTTCTGCATGCAGTGCAAAAGACAAGCAATTAATTAAAAGTCATCATCTTACATTCGGCTTATATGGAACGGTAAATGATGATAACAAAGTTGATCTTGGTGGGGGAAGTGCATTTGGAATAGTCCCTGTGGTATGTGTCAGACCAAGAAGGCCTTGAACACCCCCATAACTCAATACCTGGACAAATCATGTAACAGTCAGGTTCACATAAAATTGCAAACTTTATGTGACATAAGGCATGCAGCGGTCATTGAAAAAACTAGTCCCTACATCGAGACATTGGAGCACTAAGTGAAGATGTGCTCAAGAAAAAGAGGCATAATATGGACGTGCATATGCATGTATTTAACTGTGCATACGGGTGAACAGGTACTTGGGAGTTATTGATTACAAGAAGTGAATGGCATGCAAGGAGCAATCAAGAGTGCTGAATTACAACCACTAGAACATGCATCCTTAGGACATATACATATAAAGAAGGCAATAAAAAAAGCGAAAAGCTAGTGAAACCATCTTAACCAAGAAAATGGTAGCCACATACATATCACTAAATCAGTAAATTTAATACACATAGCATAATTGTTTTATTTGTGAAAATTTAATTCCATTAACCAAAAAGGAGTCAAATGATAGTAATGTGACCTCAATGTTAGAAAAGTTTTTATAACTAAGAGCCACCTGCATGGTCACAAACCTTTTCACTGTGTTATTCAAAAAATTCAATTCATGGTCCACATTTTATGTGATAATTCATGGCAAGCAACAAAAAGTAAACTAACGTCTTAATAATGCATCATGATTACAGATTTCAACACAATTGCTGAAACTTCCTTGCACTTATGTAAGAATTGTGTATTTGCACGGGCAGTACGGTTTGGAATCCTGTGGAGTTGCGCAATTGGCACATTGGGAGACGATACAATTGGGGAATTTGTTAAGTTGTCGATAGCACTCCAGGGAGATGTGGGTGGGATGAAGTGTGTAATAAGGAATGGTTTGTGATGGCTGCTGTAAATCTTGGGGCTTTCTGGAAAACAAGGAATGACATGGTTTAATTAAAAAGTTGCATATCCCATTGAAATTGTTAAATGTGAGATGTCTAGGATTAACAGCTGTAGTACGCAAGAGTCTGAGTAAAACTCTCCATATAGAGAGGAAAACTTATGAGTGGATTCCACTTCAAAAACACTGGCTAAAATTGAATGTTGAAGCTGTGTTGGGATATTGTAAAGCCTTTGCTGCAGCTGAGCTGAGGAATGAAGAGGGTATTTTGCTGCAGCATGGTCCTTTAAAGTGAACTATAGTTCACCAATGCTTTCTGAGTCATTAGCAATCAGGAATGCAATTCATATTAGTAAAAGAACGGGAGCTGATAGAGTAACAATTGAAAGCAATGCCTGAGTGGTAGTGCAAGATGCTAAGAAGCAATCCTCAGAGGTAGCTTGTGAGATCAGTTCGGTAATTCAAGACATAAGGGATTTGGTTTCAACATTAAGTGGGAAGAATTGTTCTATTTGATTGGGTGGCAAGGGAGTGTAATTCTATAGCTCACGGGTTCAATAATTGGGCATTGGAAAATAACTTTCATGGGCTTATACCCCCTTTTTGTTTGTCTGGGATGTAGGAGTCTATTGTTTGTTGTTTCTGATTGACAAATACGTTCCAGTGATAGTTCCAGTTTGTCCATTGGAATGGTATATTTTAGTACCGGTACCATTTCAAGGTTATCACTAATTTTATAATATATATAGAGCGATATATATTTCTAACAAGAACCAGATATATATCTGGTTGGGTTATGATTGGGTCATCAAGCCTGTTAGGACTTTTCCATGATTGTGTTTGAGACTTGATATGGTTTTATGTATTTAGTTGGGCTTCTCCATTTTATAGCTTAAGGTTTAGGGTTACTTATCAAAAAAATAAAAAATAAAAAGCTTAAGGTTTAGAGTTGGATGCTCCAAGATGAAGATTACAAAATTCATGCTACATACTTCCAAATAAAGCAGAACAATAGCAATATTTCAATAACTGATTCTGATTGCAAACAGATTCAGGTCATCTGTTTACATTCCATAATCCTTTTTAATTTATTTTTTACAGAGACTACAAAAGAAATTAATAATTACAGAAATTACAAATTTTAACTGTAATTTCTCCACTGCAACACCATTAGCATATAGCATGACTTACAATCTTCGTGTCCCAAAAAAAGTGTCTTGGCTCTAAAGACATGATTATTAATGAAAAGTAAAAAGTTCAAGTCTTCATAAAATGCCATTCACCCTATATTAGAGATTAGTATAAGTTTTTATGAGAATCTTGTTTGCTTCTTTAAAAAAGGTGAGAATAGTTAGAGAAAATGTCAAAGTATTTCTACTTTGAAAAGTGGATACTTATTTTGGCTCCTTCCAATAAAGAAACTAAGACATATATCTTAGGTCAGCCCAGTATATGTTTACCCTAAAAAAATATGAGCTATACTTTCTATCCTATTATTCATTACATCCCTTATCTCTGGCTGACATATCAAACGCTCCAATAGCATAATGAAAGCTAGGTCACAATCATACCTAAGAAATTAGGAGAACGTTCTCTGTAAAAAGATATGAAGTCATTCTATTCTTGCAATTGGACATGCAAATCATAACAGAGCAACAACTAAGCACTTACAGAGAGTAGGGTTGCCAGACAAGCATAAGGCTGAACATCCGCTTTCAAAACATGGATTGCAAGAACGCCATTTGTCTTTTCTTTCTCTTCTGTGTAGAAATTCCTGTAGATTTGTATACCTGGAAAACTGCATGCCTATATTACTCATGGACTAGTACAGGTAGAATTAACTTTAAAGTCAGAAATCAAATTCATAGATAAATTTTATTAGGTGAACCTCTCAATTGAGTACGTCAAAGCAATTACAAAGCAGAAAATTTACTTAACACAAAGCAGAAAACAAATAATTTTAAGTTTTTATGACATTACTATCTAAATCTCCCTAAAACCTAGTAGGCCTTTCATATGGTTACTACAACCCTTCCCATGATATTATAACAGATTGTTCCAGAGGTAATGGAGAGTTCATTGGAAGGCAAAGTCGAATGAATGCAGCCCCTGTTTCTCATTATCAGCTTTAAGAGATAACTTTCTCATGAGTTGATTTATTCCCACAGCGTCTGTTATTGTTATTATTACTCTAATAAGTTTTGGCCAACGTTAGGGGGAGGAGATTCTAACTAGTGACCTCTGCTTCCATTGGGTCTATTATTATTGTAACTTCTATTATTATTACTGTCACTGTTCCTATTACTATTATGCACAACAAAGTTTTGATTCTTAAAATTGCTACTAGAATATCTTCTGCTGCAAGCACAAAATTATTTCCAGCTATTTACCAGAGCAAGTAACTTTTTTTTGCCTAGATGGATAAACTTTATCACCATACAGGAAGTGAAACTCAATAAAACTAGCAGTTCTTAGTTTCTTACCTTCTTCAATGGTTTCGACTCCAGGAAGAACCTTGGCAAGACTCTCTGCCCCCAACATTTCAGAGAATGAAGCATACCAGTGGGCATCCTGCAAATTTATGAAGTTACAAAGAGCAGAGCTAAGTCGAAATAAGGAAGTACAAATTAATTGAAAAAACAGGATCGGCACCTGAACTTCAAACACCACACGTTTGTTGAAACGGATCAAAGTTCCTGAACCAATTCTGTGACCATAAAAGGTAAAATTAAATGCAAATCAATCAAAAAAGAAACAGTGAAGTAAAATTACCAAACATATAGAAAACCCAATAAAATAATAATCATTTAACTTTGGTGGAAAAATTGCTGTACAGAAAGTTTAAAATTGAACTAGAAAAGATTATCAGGATCCCAGAAGAATTTAATATATTTATAATTCAAACTTATTTTGGATAATCAAACTATATGATCAGCCAGCTTATTTGCTTAAACTCACTTTTTGTCTCACCTACAAATAAGCTGGCCAAACACATACTTACCTTAATGGGTATATTCTGTCTACTTTTGGGGTGAGAAATTAGCTCAAGTGACCTTGTGTTACACTCTTATGCGTGCATAAGTTACATATTACGTTTCAAGCAAAAGTTGATCAAATCTGATTAAATGGAAATGAGAATAGGATCCTCTATATCTCAAATGAATCAATTTCATGGTTCAGATTTTAAAGATAACAAATCTAAAGATGTCTTCTAGTGCCATCATGTATACCATTTAGATACAACAAATAAAATATGAACAGTGAAATGGACTATCTTCATTCCACTTAAAATTGAGAAGAACCTTGTCCGTTCAAATGAAAGTGTTCTTAGGGAAATTTCATAGGCTGAGGAGTATAGCATGGCTCCAATTATATGCTTTTGACACTCTAACCTCTTGATTAATTTAGAATCAGTGACAAAACCAACAAAACAAAATTACACCTCCTACATACATAACATTGCATTTTGGTGTTGGCATCTAGTATCCATAGTAGGCACAAAAACCCATTCATACTTGTTCTCATTAAAAAGTATGAAAATAAAGAATTATATGTCAAACAAAAAGAGGGAGAGAGAGAGAGAGAAAGTAAATCAAAAAGCATTTACCAACTAATTCCCACTGATTTATGCATAAAAGTGGAATTCTTCATACCTATTGTAGTCACCAATGGCACACCTTCCTTCAATTGTTTTCTTGCCATCTAGAGACAATGTCAAATTACCAGATAGGATTCACTTCAAAAAAGATTGGCAATAACTAATCAAGAGATTTAGAGTAAAAAGTTCTGAGATTCATAGTTTATTTTTTCTTTTTTATTGGTAAGATACACATGCATCTAGTGGGTCTTGAACCCACAACCTCACCGTCCACCTTGCTCTTACAAAGGGAGGAGGTGCTTTTTGAGTTAGAGCTCAATGGCAATGATGAGATTCATAGTTATGACAAGGAATTGGTTAAATTCTCTAGTTATGACAAAGAAATCTGATCCAGTTATGTTCAGACAATAAACATGGAGATTCATAGCAGAAATGCACTGATACCTTTTAGCTGCGAAAAGAAAGGCTCCTGAACATGAAGTTCATGGACAACAGACTTCAAAATCTGATGAAAAAAAACATCTGTTAGATTAATATTACACAAGGACAATTTGGCATTGAATGACACCTCAGTTAAAAATTTAAAACTTACTTTCACAATTTCCGATCCCTTATCCAAAACCAGCTTCTGCCATTCATTTTCTTCCTGCTTCGAGGAGCTTCCTTCAGGGATAAAGTTCAAATCGCTATATTTCCTACAAAAGGCTTTAGAATTGATTGATTCTAATAAAGCTGATGCCAGACGCTTGCATAAGGGATATGGAGGGACTCCTTCAAAAGATTCTGCATAAGGAGTTTGAACCATAAAAAGTTAGCATCTTCCTTGAATGTAATAAAACAGA
Source organism: Quercus tomentella (assembly GCA_028535165.1). Lineage (NCBI taxonomy): Eukaryota > Viridiplantae > Streptophyta > Magnoliopsida > Fagales > Fagaceae > Quercus > Quercus tomentella. Next base: position 9,438,451 of record JAPQVY010000122.1, on the reverse strand, counting down.
CATCTAAAATTCCAGCGCAAATTGCACTTTGCCCATTAATTATGGTGCAGTTTGCAATATCCTCTAAACTTTAAAACTCAGCAATGACAAGGAACTATAGTTCAACTATTACTTCCTTCTCCCATAATAATAGGATAGAGGGTGGGGTCATGGTTCAAGACCCACTAGGTGCATCAATAACTTACAACAACAGCAGCAACCAATCCTTAGTTGCAAGAATTTGAGATCAATCATAAATCCTCAACAAACTAGCCAAGGTCAGCACGGCTTAAGGTGTATATGTAGAAATTGAATCGTCTATGATAAAGTGACTAAATTTTACGTTGTTTGTCAATTTACCGCAACCCTCCTCCCTTTTCCAGGCTAAGTACAGATAAAGGTGAAGCCTAGGTGCGTGTATAACTTGCCCAAAAAAAATAAATTCAAAGCCGAGCAATATCACTTATTTATTGGTAATAAACACTTTGCCTATATTGTTAAGATTAAAATTCAATTTTTTTTTTGGGAAAACGTGTCTAAAAATATTTTAAATTTTATGTTAAATTGCCATACCTAAGGAGGTAAAATTATAATGTAATGAACACGTTAGTTTCTAAGATAACAGAACGAGAATTAACTTAATTCGAGATACTCCCCCTCCTGAGAAAGAGAAAATTTTAAGAAGAATGTGAAAAAATTGCATCTTATTTCTTCAATGTTGGAATGCTGTGGACTACAAATATTAATCTTGCAAATCTTTTTTGTTTTTTTTTTTTAATAAATACAAGTTGTTAGCAAATCTTATTAGCCAAATAACCAACTAACAACCTATGAAGCATAGACACAAGTTCACAAACACTGACAGGGACACAGTGACACGTAAATTCTTGAAAGATTAGGACACGACACGGTGCAGAAGTGTCCCAGAGTGTCCGACACGTCTTGGCCTAATAAGTCTTGCAATCTTTACAACTAACCAATTAACAAACTTGACTCTCTTCTTGAACATGTTTGGATACACAATTTGCCCAAAATTCTAATAAGCAAGAAAACGAACCGTGTATTAAAGAAGAGGAAGAAGAAAAAGTGATGAATTTATCAAATAGTTACCGGTCGTACTGGACGTGTTGGGATCGTCGGGATCGAGTTTGAGAAGGTCGGAGCAGAAGGATTTGGAGAGGCCTAGATCGAATTCTAGGGTTTCGTTTATGTGAGACTCCAAAGTGTACTTCACCACCTCTTCCATACAGTCTTTCAGATTAACCGGAGACATCGTCGTTGTTGCACTGTGGTGATAATCGTATCTTTTTGAAAAAGAAAAATTTGAGGTAACTTTTTGAAAATTACGTGATGTATTTTTAGGCGCTTGATCGTTGATTTTAACCTGCTCATGACAACCAATTAATTTGAGATATATTTTGAAAATGTTTTTTTTTTTTTTGATGAAAATATTTTGAAAATGTTAGTCAGATGATGAAGCCGAAATGTTGCTGATATTAGAGCTTTCCGTTCATATTCTATACGGGCTACGTTTGGATAGAATTTATTTTTGCGAAAACTGAAAATACTATAACAAAATTATTTTTAAATATGTGAATAATATCGTGGATTCATTTTTAATATATTTTAACTTATAAACAATGTCAAACAGTATATAAAGTGCTCAACAGTATATAAACAGTATTCTTGTCCCCCTAAAGTAGAAATGGTGCAGGGGAAAAAAAAAAAACGTAAAACGCAAAATGCAAAACGTGACTTTCAACTGAATCCAAACCCACACACAACAATTGATTTTTCTTTTTTTAATCGTTGAACATTTTTGGAGATTTTTTGTTACAATATTGTGAGAGGTAAGTAAAATTATGAATAGTGCAAAATGCATTAGCAGTAACTTTGTACCTTGATTAAATACATAAATTATGAATTTGTTCGTGTCAATATAATGTAATTTGTTTACCATACTTCACTATTTCTATATTAACAAAACAAATATACTTAAGTCTTGACATTAATTATATATATATATATATATATTTTTTAATACAACCCCTTGGGGAGTTGCACGTTGATTAGAGTCCCGAATTGGGTCACACCTCTGAGTTCAAAAGTTATTTGGTTCAAGTTGTGTGCTTCACAAAAATGCTATACCATAATGTGGATAGCCTTAACGCACCTAGGGGTGCCCTACACCATGAGGTTTACAGGTTCAACTTTTTTGACGTGTCAAGTGCTAAATTTCTAAGAAGAGCTGATGCTTGTCTCTAATGATTAATAATCAACATTATTTCCGAAGCCATGACAGGAAAGTTGTATTTGATAGTTTCTATTCTTCCAGATGCATGAGAAACCAAAAGATGCAATACACCTGTGAGCAAATCTCTATCTTAAAGTGAGACGGTTAGATACATTTAACAGCATTTAAAAATTTTATATATAAACTTGTGCACACAATAAACCACAGTAAGAGAAAAAACACAGTAAGAGAAAAGACAAAAAGAAATTAAACCACAGTAAGAGAAAAAACAAAAACAAATTAATCTCCAAAGCTCAAATTCAAACAGGTCCGCAGCGCTTCCTTCCAAAGTACCCCAATATTTACTGGTACTCCTATTAGCATGCTTTGCCAACGCCCTAGCTCCATGAGTCAAGGTACAACCTTCAACCTCAAGCCAATGAGAAAATTTACAATTGTTAAATATTAGCATCGCGATGTGTTATACCATGTTGTGTATGCTAGAATGGATGCGGAAGAAGAAGCATAGAATAGGATCATCAAGAACACGAGGGTTACGTGGTTCAGCCTTGACGGCCTACATCCACGGAGGAATCCCTTAAGGGCTACATCTTTATTGTGTATAAGAGTGTAGTACAATAACCTGTGTTACAATGAACCCTAACATGAGTATATATAGGCGACTAAACCCTAGACTACTAATACAAGCAGGAGTGGGCTTGGGCCTATTACATTGGGCTAATATGTCTAATATATATCTCTAACACCCTCCCTCAAACTCAAGGCGGAAGTTCGATGAAGGTTTGAGGTTGGATAAGCATTAGAAGATCACTTGGAGATGCCTTAAAAAATGCCTTTGAAGAAACCACAATGAAGAATGTGCTAATTGACCAATTTCGGAGTCTCAAATGCAGAAACGGAGCCCAAAATTGGAATCTACGCGAAAAACTGAGCAAGATAGGCCCTTTTGGAAATTTTGACTTTTGGTCAAAGGTCAACGCAAAAAGTCAAAGTCAACTGGTCCAGGGTCAAAGTCAACAGTCAAAGTGCTCACGGGTCAGATCCGGGTGGTCCGGGTCGGGTCGGTCCGGGTCAACGGTCAGCTAGGTGACGTGGTGCTGACGAGACGACACTGCTGACGTGGCTGATGACGTGTCGCTGACGTGGACTAGGGCTGATGTGGAGGTGCTTGCATGGCTGCTGACGTGGAGTGATGACGTCGTCCGGTGACGTCAGATGACATCAGCAGGAGTTGCCGGCGCCTGGCAGGAGCGTGAGCTGTTCACCGGCGCGTGGAGGAGATGCCGGAAACTTGGGAGGCGCGTGTAAGCTCGGTTGAGGCCCGTAATTTCAGGTTTCGTAGATCGGCGGACGAGGAGGCCGACAGGGCGGCGCGTGCGACCAGAAGACGATCTAGAAGTCAAGGATCTATGGCGGCGCGTGGGAGATTTTCCAGAGGCTGCTGCGGTGCGTGGAGGCGCGTGAGAGCTCGTAGGATTACCAGGTTCTCAGGCCAAGTGGATCGGTGGACGACAAGGCCGGCTTGGCGGCGCGTGTGACTGTGATCCGAGCTGGCAGTCGAGAATCTTCGGCGGCGCGTGTGAGAATTCCAGGAGCCATTGGTCGCGCGTGGTGGCGCGTGCGGCTGCCGTTGGAGGTCGGGTTTCTGGGTTTTGGTCGCGATATGCCGTGGAGCACGTATGTGTTGTTGGTTTCATCAGGCGAAGGCTTGATGTGCACAGATCTGATAGGTTAAGTCACGGCTTTGCTTGAGTTTGTGGATCTTGGACACAGCACTGCGCTACGGTGGCTGCGAGATGCCATGGATTCTAGATCCAGCAAAGAAACATGTGTGACTTTAGATGGTGGTATGCACGTGAGAATCTTCTTTGCTGTGTAGAGATGTTTGTTTGATGCCAAGAACGAAGTTTGGCTCTGATACCATGTTAAATATTAGCATCGCGATGTGTTATACCATGTTGTGTATGCTAGAATGGATGCGGAAGAAGAAGCATAGAATAGGATCATCAAGAACACGAGGGTTACGTGGTTCAGCCTTGACGGCCTACATCCACGGAGGAATCCCTTAAGGGCTACATCTTTATTGTGTATAAGAGTGTAGTACAATAACCTGTGTTACAATGAACCCTAACATGAGTATATATAGGCGACTAAACCCTAGACTACTAATACAAGCAGGAGTGGGCTTGGGCCTATTACATTGGGCTAATATGTCTAATATATATCTCTAACAACAATCAAGCCATATATAACTTTCATAAACCAGTCTGTCATGCCTCTCAGAATAAAGATAAGCAAGAAATACAATTATGAGGTTGCAAAAATATAAGTTTTCTTAACCATTTGACCAACAAAGCCTGTGTATAGTTGTCACAAAACTATAAAACTAAATCCATCCAGGGTAGTCTTAGAGGAATGATGTACAGAAGATGAATCTTACTTATTATCTACTTCTATTGAAGTTCCACGTTCTTGCTGCTGTAATTGCTTATAAATTGGCCTTAGAATTTGTTCTTGAATCATTGATAGTTTTATGTAATGTACATGAAGCGCCAAAAGAGAAGCTAGAAAGCACCTGATGTAAAATAGACAACACAGGTCTTCCTGGAACAGCAAGGGCGCTTGAAATCATCGTGCAACATAGGATTTAGATTTATTGATCCTACCGTACAATACGTGAATTGAAAGTTTTTTTTTGTTTTTGTTTTTTTTGAGAAGAACGTGAATTGAAAGTTAAATATTTATTTTTAATCTTAGTCAATGAATTAGATTTTTTTTTAAAAAAACTTTTATATCTTAATTATTTCATATAAGTTCCAAATCTTTTGCTATTCAAGACTGAAGGTAAAAAGTTTGATACTTCAGGATTTAACTGTTGTCTTACTTTTTGGCTCCAACTAAAAGATGGCTTAGAGCATCCACATTAGTGATGCTAAAAAACTATATTGCTATTTTTAGCATTATTAATTACAAAAATAAGGTAGCATCGGTGGAGGCAAAGCAAAATTTTTTGGCTTCTCAATTACAGTGCACAACCAAAGATAGCTGTGCACTATAGCTCAAAGGTAAAAAAAAAAAAAAAAAATTTATGTTGCGTTCACACTGATCAGAATATTTTAATATTATTTTTTTTCTCTCCTCTTTTCTATTTCTACCCGTTGCTCCTTTCTACTCAGTCCTCACACTCTTCGTTTCTGCCTATTGCTGCCGACCAAGCCCCTGCCCAGCATCAAGCGAAGCCCCAACCGAGCGCCGACCACTCTCTTTGTTCTCCACGACTCCACCCACCTCTCTCTCTACTATCTCATGCCCAGTGTCGACCACTCTAACTCCACAGTCCTTTGCAAGATGATCGGGGCAGTTTTATAGTAATCATTATAGGCCATGTCTGCATCATCATTTCAGAATGCATCCGAGGAAGTGTGTTGACACTTTGTGGACTTCTTTGTGGCTGATTTCTTTAGAGGGAACATCTGCAAACCAAACACAAACACAAAGAAACAAAGACAAAAACACACAAGGAACCAAACTTGATTAGATACAAGTTAGTTCATAAACCAAAAGTCTTAAAAAGAATATGAAAACATAAAACCGAAAGCCACAAGATCATGTTTTAAGTGCTAAATGTGTAATACTACTTATCTAGCATGAGTGAAGTGCAAAACATGTCAAGTGATCAAGTGTGTGCATCAAGTTTGCATGTGGTATGCTTGTGAAGTGCATGAGAGATGCATGAACAAAGCATGACAAAGCACACATGGGGCAAAGTGTGTAAAACACACAACCAATGTTTAAAACATGTTAAGAATGTAAAAACATAGTAAACCCCAAAATTTGGTACTCATCAGAGTCCAAAACAACAACAAAATGCCATTTGGGCATTTCATTAAATACATAATGTGCACATCGACCACTAACATGTAAAATAATGCATGAATATGTTGAAATCTTGCCTAAATATATGTTAAAATGCCACTTGGGGCCAACACAAACACAAACAAACAAAATGGGACACAGCCCAATCAAGAAAATTAAAAAATTTTGCAGAAAAATAAGTTTTTCCTAACTCTTTCAAAAGAAACCCAACCCTAGAAATCCTAGAATCTAAGGCTTAAGATTCAAAAGTAAAAAGATGCTGAAATATACCTTAGATGAGTCTTAGAAGTGATTGATCCTGAGTTTTGGTTGACTTTTTGAGAGAAAAGGTGTTTTGGGTTGAGAAAGGCGCGAAGGAGGCAAAATGAATAGGTTTGAAAAACTGTCATTGTTTGCCTTTAAGAACTACAGAATCGCACTTTTCGTTGGTAAGCTTCTCGCAAAGTTACTTGCAAAAATGCCACTGAAGCATATAGACATTTTTCGCGGGAAGCTCTTTCTCATGAGCCAGTCGTGAAACTCTTTGTTTGAATTTTAGTGTTTTTCCAAAATTTGCCATCCTCATTTTCGCGGGTAGGATCTTACTCATGACTTACTCGTGAAAATGCCTCTTGAAGAGTTTTTTGAACTAAAATGAAATAGACTATTTAGACAAAACTCTAAACACACAAAAACATAAAACCACTTTAAAAAACATATAAAATACTCAAAAATCTTTTTGGGTTTAATCATCAAGCAATTGAGTATACACATCACATTTGAATACGTACAATCACACAAATGGAATAAGCATTCATTGAACATTAGACTTGTGTGTTGTGTGTGTGAATCAAGTATGAACTAGTCTATAGTCTAGTATGAAACTTCAATGATCAATTCAATCAAGTCATACACAACTAATATGAAGTCAAGTGACTTATCTCACTTGTAGAAATGAAAATATATGACCCCTTACCAATGTGTTTACATTTTGATTGAAAGCTTTTCATTTAGCTTGCATTTTTCATACTTTTGATCAAATACAACACAAATTTTTGAGTAACGATGCCATGAACTTTTTAATTTTTGACGAATAAGCCTTTGGCTTTGGCACCATACATTTTAATACATATTTGCTCCACCTTTTCCTAGTCAAAACTAGTTTTCAAAGCAAGGCTTTTTCAGCTCTTTCTCTTTTTAGAGATTGACATTTGAAGAGCTCTTTTGAAAAAGAAAAAAAAATGTGAGAAGACATATATGCACAAGTCTACGCATGTATCAAGATCAAGCAAGACTATTGACCAATCATTCATGACAAGCTTGAAGATCTATTCAGAAAAGTCAAACGTAGATTTCTAGATGTCGCTCACACTTAGAAAATGTGCATACATAATAAGCTAAGCTCGTAAATGCGCTATGCCATTAGTACGAAGGTACTAGGCCAAACTCATATGTGATATACACAATACAAGCAATTTTTTGAGATTTTTCATTTTTTATGGGTTTTTGAATTTTTTCAACACACTTAAAAATAGGACAAACAAAGTAAGATCAACAAAAAAAGCAAACAAAGACTTGAAAAAGAAACATGTTTAAAAACGGAAGCAATGACACAAAAAGATTGCATATGTCATGATGCATGAAACTATAGCCCTAATATGTTGGAAGTATTAATGCATGGACATAGTGAGTGATCATGCATGAGTACCCTTCTTCACCCACATTGTATGAGTGTTTTGGGTGAGATCCTTAGATGGAGGGGTACGACCGACATAACTCTCAAACCTTGGGGTGAAGTTAGCAAGACATAATGAAATGTTCTTCAACATTTCCATAACATCTCCAATAAGGTGTTCCTCATTTTCTACTTTAGCTTGAGCTCCCTTTGGCATTCTTCTTGAGTTGTCTTGGTCACACAAAGAATCAGTCCTCTTAAGTGCCTGAAGCTTGAAGCAATTTGGTCTTGTGTGCCCTTGCCCACCACAATAATGACAAAAATGCTTCACTTGAGGTCCCCTTTGACTTTTGGGTAATGACTTCCCTTTTTCCTTTGGTTTTGCACCAATGGTTCTCTTAGCAACAACATGGGTCTCAATCTTGGGCTTCTCCACATTTTTGGCCGATACGAACCTCACTTCCTTTTTGGGTTTATTGCTTGAGCTTCCTTCATCGGTATAGCCTAGACCGGTCTTGTCATTTGAAGATTTTTTAGAATAAAGCACATTGTCAAGCTTCTTGGTGGAAATGCGCTCCACTTTGACATTTGCTTGAATGATTTCAAGTTCAAGGAACTTGATTTTCAAGTAGGCATTCAACAATTCTTCCTTCAGCCCTTCAGCTTCACATTTTGCATCCTTGAGTTGCACAAGTGTGGACTTATGCTCTTCTTCAATTTTCTTCATTTTCTTGACTGTGTTCTTAGCTGTTAGGACATATGTGAGATTGTTAGAGACATATGTTATGTAAATTGGCTAATCCTTTGACAAAACGCACTTTACTTGTAATTGGGTAGATCTAGGATGGGTTTAGTACTTCAAGAAACAAGTGTTCAAGTTTAGTATTGAAGCCATGCAAGTTTGACTAAGAAACAAGTGAAGAAGTGCTGTTCATTAAAGCTAGACAGATATCTCGATAGAAGCCTTTCTATCGAGGTTTAATGTTGAAGCTCGACAAAAGCTTGACAGAAGTTGAATCTGTCGAGAATTACGAAATTAGAATTTTCAAATCTGATTTCACGCATATCCATGTGTATTTGTGTAGGGTTTCTTTTCTCACAACCCAACCCTAGACATATATAAGGATTATTTTAAGGGCTGTCTTATGTGATCCAAAGGTTGTTGCAATTGTAGTTACATATATATTGTACATATTGTAATTAGAGACAATTTGCCCTAGTTCATCATATTCACTCTAGAAGCTACTGCGTCTTTGTGCTAAGGGTTTTGTGATCAAGGAGCTTCTTGATCTTCATTGTTGGATGAACTGAAGAACTTTGCAGCCAACATCTTCCTCAAGTTGGAGTGTTAGTCAAGTACTGAGATTCGTGCATCATTGGTTAGTCACGTACTAGGAGTCGTGGATTGAACGGAGAGATTGTCGCTACATCACAAGTCCAATTGGTTATTGGGGTAAGGGTTCAACTGTAGGTTGGTATTAGGTATTGGGATTCCTTTTACTTGTAACTGCTTGTTTTGATAATAGTGGATTCTCAGAAGTGGTGACCTTAAATTCACTCAGTGGGGTTTTACCTCAGTGGTTTTCCCCATTCGTAAACAAATCACCTGTGTCAAATTTATTTTCCGCTACATTTAACTTAGTTGGTGATTTGTTTGTACTACCACACTTATGGCAAGTAATTGAATCTAATTAATTCACTTGGCTAATTAATTGATTAATTTACCAAAGGGGTCAGTACATTCTTGGCCTATCATTAGCAACCTTGGCATATCTGCCATAATCTTCAAGCAATGCATAATAGACTTCTTGAAAGTTCTTCTCTCTTTTGTTGAGGGACACATCCTCATCTTCTGAATCATCTACTCTTCACCTTCGGAGTGTACACCGAGAACATCAACCAAGTCGCTCAACTCATCTCTAGAGTCAATCGCAGTAATTGCCATGAAGGCTGAGTAGTTTCCCTTACTATCACACTCTCCTTTCGCATCGGAATTTGAGCTTTTTGAATCACTAAGGGTAGTGGCAAACACTTTACCGTTTCCTCTCAAATCGTTTGGACATTCTTTCTTGAGATGTCCATGACCATTGCATTCATAGCACACGATTCCTTGAGTGGATGGAGAAACCTTACCATCTTTCTTCTTGAATTCCCTCGTCATTTTTGGACGATGAGAACTTTCCTTTGACAAATGACTTCCCGTTGTTCTTCATCTTGAGAAATTTTCGAAAGTTCTTTGCAAGAAATGCCACCTCCTTCTTTACGTCGTCTTCATTAGAGGAATCACCCATTCTCTCATTTATAGTTTTAAGAGAAAGTGATTTGCTAGATTTGTGAGAAGGCAGTCCGAGCTCATATGTTTGGAGAGATCCAATGAGTTCTTGAATCTTTATCTCATCGTCGCTCATCTTTACTTCTTCAAACCGAGTAGTGAGCATTTGAAACTTGGTGGCCTTAACCTTCTTGGTACCTTTATAGGTTGTCTCAAGAATGGTCCACACCTCTTTGGCGGTCTTCACATGCGAAATCCTATGAAACTCATCAGTAGAAACACCACAGAATTAGCATTAATCTCTTTGCTATTGGCATTTGCCAAAGCAAGAGCAACCTTATCCCATTCGGATTTGGCAGTAGTGGGTCTTACATACCTATTCTCAACAGAATCCCACACTGTCTCATCAATGACACAAAGAAAAGCACACATACGTACTTTCCAAAAAACATAGTTACTCCCATCAAAATAAGGAGGAGCATTGAGAGATTGAGATCCATCCATCTTACTTGGGGTCTAGGATCATACTAGGATAATGAAATCTGATATGTGTACCCGCTCTGATACCAATTGAAAGCTCGGATTTGTGTAAAAACACAAGAGCTTGTTTAGACCTCCAAATTAAAATTACGGTTAGATAGCTTTTTCTCTAACTTATACTAAGTGCGGAACAAGAGTAAAGAAGCGCAAACAACCGCTATCACTACCCTAAACCATATTCATCCATTATCAACAATAAAAGAAAAAGCTTAAGAGTAGGGAAGAGAGATGCAAACACAAGATAACACTAAGACGTGTTATCGAATAGGAAACTAAAGAACTTGACGAAAAACCTCTCTGCTACCCTCCAAGTCGAAATCGATCTACTAGAGAATAAAGTTGGAGTACACGAATAACAAAAGACCCTCCAAGCCTAGTCTACCCTATGTACTTGAGCCCTCAAAGCTCTTGCTACCAACTGGCTTCTCGGAACCTTGTCTTCTCTAGCTTTCCGAATCTCGCAATTCAGCTCGATTGCATCTGCCAATGAATGGCTCCTTCCAATACTTCCCATCATCATCAAATTCTCACTTTACACTCTAAATGGGTGTGATAAGTGTTTGGGCTATCAACCTCTCAAGGATATAGAGATGGAGAGGTAGGAGTTAAGGAAAACCACAAGGAAATGTGTAGATGATTGTGGGTATAACAATCTCTAACTCTCAATTGTATTTTCTAGGGTTTTCTCTCTAAAAAGCAGTCCTTAAAATTTATAGGTAATGAGGGTATATATAGTGTGGGTAAAGACTTGGTAAAGCAAACATAACATTTTGCCAAACAGAAAGTTTCACGAGTACTTCGAGGGATGGCCTTTCCTGCGAGACACTCGCGAAAACCTCCAGGTTGGCATGACTCTTCATCTTCTAGTCATGTGCTCTATACATGGCTCTTTCGCAGGTAAGCTTCTCATGAGACACTTGCGAAATCCACTTGTTTATCCTTTTAAGCTTGAGTCTTCACTTTCTTTCACACTCATCCATTACAATTGAAAACCCACATACATACATGGAAATATGATTGAAGAAATTACAATAAAATTTGGCATAAGATTAAAACCAACACAAAATAGTTGTAAGTTACAACTTTACAATCCTAGAGTTGTCTTTTTAGTATTTTTATGTTATGTAGCCTCCATAGGCAAAATAAATTATTGTTAATAAAATTTAGAGTTTTCTCTATTTTTTTCTCTAGTGGATTCTAGATTTATTATCACTTTGTGGATTTAAAGAACCTCGCGTGGATTCGAGATTTACTACCAGAAACTAACAGTTTAGTTTCTGTTCCATCAAATAGAGCATCGTTTGTGCTTTCTTTATGCTTCCGCAACATCAGCATTTGCAATATAATTGTCTACAAATTCTGCAATTAGATAAGCTATTTCAATTTTTGTATTTCCTAAGCTTCCCTTAGGAGCCATTAGGTTTTCAAGAGTTAATTGTTGGTGACTATACTTTCAAAAATCTTTAATTAAAACTCAAGTTACATACCCCCTCCTCCCTTCCCACTAAGAGAGAGAGAAATTTCAGGGTTATGGATGGGACTTATTAATGAGTCTTGTTTAAGAACTAAATTACCAACGCTTATAAAGTTATAATTTTCAATTTAAACTATTTTGTTATGATTTTTCAAAATGAAACCTATAAAATGATTGGCCCTAGCTCCACAGATTTAGGTACCACTTATAGTGTAGACAAGGCAGAGCTTCTTATTATCCCTTACAGATAAGATTGGTCCTCTTTTATAGCTTACTTGCATAGTTGTAGAGAGGTGGGTTTCTCACAAACAAAATCCGAGCTTTTCTTCATTTGACTTAATGATTTGAGCATTCACAATTGTGATGCTAAAAAATTTAGCTTTTAGCAACTCAAAAAACTATTTATTTTAATACCTCGTTTTATAATACACCAAATATCAAAAGTTCTAATTTTTTACCACTTAATTTAAATATTATTATTTATTCTTGAAAGAGCAACTATCATCGGTAAACCTCTTTCTTCTTAACCCAGCAAACTCATATTCACTAGTAGCCACCATTATCTGTAACAAAAATAAAGCATAAAATAGGAAGAAAATAGTGTGCCACCACCCACAACCTACCACCACCACCCCTACAACATGTGCCAGCATTGCAACCTAGAACCCACTACCAAAATCACAACCCGATTTCAACCCAAAATCAAGTCCCAACCCATAACCCGATCTCAACCTAAACCAATGGACCAATGAATCCACCCTAACAACCCACCACCACCACTACCAACAAACGACCCACCAACAACAAAATGATCTACAAAAGCCACAAAACCTAGCAACCCAAAACACCAACACCGACCTATGTTGTTGCCAATTCCAACCTCCATTACATGCCCACGCCATCGTTTATCTCAGCCACCCCAATCTCAATGCATTTTGCTGAGAGAGTTTGAGACAGAGGAGGTAGGCACGGGAGGAGAAGAAGAGAGAGAGAGAGAGATAGAGAAAAGAGAAGAAGGAGAGAGAAATAGAGAAACTGAAGAGAGAAAGAAGAGAGAGAAAAAATATTTTAAGGAGAAGAGGAGAGTAAAATGGAATAATTTTTTTTTTTTATCACTTTGGAACTATATTAAAGTGCTAAAGATGACAGTCTACTATAGGTTGGTTGCTAAAATTTTAGTTTTAGCACCATCAATGTAACATGTTTTTTAGTATTTTGGGTGCTAAAATAGCTTTTTAGCAATGTTAGCACCATCAATGTGAATGATTTAAGATGTTAATTTAACCTAAAAAATTCCAAAATGTCTTACAAAGAAAGTGATTCCTTAAAAAATTCATAGTGATGGTGCTATATTGCTATTTTTAACAACCCATTTCACAAAAAACCTGTTGCATTGATGCTACCATTTCTAAAAATTTTGGCAAATGTACTATAGCAAATTGCCATATATGGTAGTCTACTATAGCTCAAATGTTATACAAATAATAATTTCTCTCTCTCTCTCTCTCTCTCTCTCTCACACACGTGCGCGTGCACACAATTTTCCTTCTTTCTTCTCTCTCTCCCTTTTCTATTTTCTCTTCCTTACCACCCCTACCCTCTTTCTCACCAATTCTCTCTCTCTCCCTTTTCTATTTTTTCTTCCTCATCACCCCTTCCCTCTCTCCCAAGCCTTCTCTTCCTACCCAATTTTTTTTTTTTGGTCTTTCTCACTCACTATTCCTAGTCTCTTGCCCCCTCTCTCTTCCTTGTGGGTCTTCTCTCTTAGATGAATGAAGAGGTGGGTTTTGCAGTGGTTCATGGGCAACATCGGTGGTGGGTTAGCATTGTGCTGGGTATATGTTGGTTGTAGTTGGGTTCTTGGTGTGTTGTCTGTTCATACGGATTTGGGGTTATGTTGGTGGTGGTGGTGGTTGATTTTGGTTATGGGTTGATATAGGATTTTGGGTTGAAGTCAAGTTGTGGATTGTGTTTGACCTGAATGTGGGTTTGGTTTTGGTTTTGGTTTTGTTTGATCAGATTTGGCTATGTATATTCATATGAGTTTGTGTTTGATATGGATGTGGGTTTGGTGGTTGTGGTGGTGGTGCAGTGATGGTGGTTGTTGATTTTGGGTTGTGGGTTGAAGAAAGGGAGAAGATAGAGAGAGAGGGAAGAAGAGAGAAAAGAAAAGAGAGAGAAAATAATAAATAAATGAATACTGTTTAGCTGTGTTGTGAAAAATAAAAGCATTGATATAGGGTGATTGTGAAATGGTGAGTTAAAATAGGAGTCCAATTCTTTTGCCCCGTCTTTCTTGCTCCACCCCATGCTTCACCAATAATAATTTGCCAAATGTACACTTATTTAATTCCATTCTAATTTTCAACATTTTATTGTTTTAGTTTCCTAATATAACTCAAAAACCAAAAAAGTAAAAAAAAAAAAAAAAAACTCAAATAATCCCCACCATCCACCACCACCGTTCCTCCACCACCACCACCACCACCACCAACTTTGCCGACGCTACTAGGAGGAGATTGCTGGCGACATCAACAGCCATCCACCACCGCTCCTTGTCTTCAAAATCCATGCCTGATATTAGTTTTGTGACATCTTGTTGGTGGGTATCCATGACCACCATTCTTCTTCAAATCCTTGGTTGGTACCTAGACATGGTGGCGTTGATGGCGTTGGCATCTCTTCTTGGAGGCGCTGAACAAGAGTGGTGGATCGGTGGTGATTGGTTGGGGATGTGTTGGTTTTTAAAAAAAAAAATTATTTTTGATAACTAACAACCGGTGGTGGTGGTTGGCTAGTTGGTGGGGGTGGCTGGCCGTTGATGACGTCGGCAATCTCTTCTTTGTGGTACTGGCAAAGGTTGGTGGTGGTAGTCGTGGAGGAATAGTGGTGGTGGCTGGTGAGGAGGGTTTGGGTTTTTTTTTTTTTTTTTTGGGATTTATTTTAGGAAACTAAATAATAAAAGTATGAAAAAATTAGATTTGATTTAAATAGGTGTACATATGGAAAATTGTTATTGGTGGAGTATGGAGTGGAGTAGGAAAGATAAATTAGAAAATTTAGATTCTTAAAATAGACAAAGTAGCTTGTTTTTTTTTAGTGTTACAAGATAAAATATTAATACCATTGACGTGGACACTTAACAGCTCAAGGCATAAATAGGTCTTCTGCATGCAGTGCAAAAGACAAGCAATTAATTAAAAGTCATCATCTTACATTTGGCTTATATGAAAGGGTAAACGATGATAACAAAGTTGATCTTGGCTAAGTGATTAGGCACTTGGTCTCAAAGTGGTTGTCTTGGGTTTGACTAGGAGTTCCTTAGTTCAAGTCTGGGCACCAGTAATTTGAAAGAACTCTCTGGGCCAACGATTTACCCCGTTATGGTCCCACCCGTCGCGAATAGTAATTAGTCTATGGTTGAAAGATTTGAGGAAATACTGTAGGAAACCAAAAAAAAAAAGAGTTGATCTTGGTGGCGGAAGTGCATTTGGAATAGTCCTTAAGGTATGTGTTAGAGCAAGAAGGCCTTGTACACCCCCATAACTCAATACTTGCACAAACCATAAAATAGTCAGGTCCACATAAGATTGCAAACTTTATGTGACGTAAGGCCTGCAGTAGTAATTAAAAAAAACTAGTCTTTACATTTTTTTTTTTTTGAAATGGGAATGAATTGGCATTAAACCATAATAGAAAGGTCATACAGAACAACCTACAAAGTAGGGTAGAGACAGCAAATTACAACATGTCAGAGTGGAGAAAAGAAACTACAAATGGGGGGGGGGGGGACTGAGTTTCGGATCTCCTGACGTGTTGAGCAAGCACATGGGCCACAGTATTGAAATTTCTGCTTAAATGTTTGAAGAGACAAGTCTCAAAGGATTCGCAAGCCTGGAGAATTCCCTGAATAATGTGCCCAAAGCTGTTACTTGTGGCTTTTTCATGAATTGCTTGAATGGCATTCAAGGAATCAGATTCAATGATGATCCGAGAAAGCTGAAGCACCTGAGCTAAAAGAACACCTTGCTCCATAGCCATGATTTCGTAAGCTCAGCAGGGAAACAAGCTTGAAGAGGTTTACAAAGAGCAGCCACAACTTGACCTAAATAGTCCCTAATGACAACACCAACACTTGAGAAGCTTTCCAACTCAGATGAAGCCTCATCAACATTTATTTTATGAATTCTAGGGGGAGGAGGAACCTAGCTGGTTGGGAGAGCTCTGGGCTGGCTGAGGTCCCACGTGGCAGAGCAAACAAAACCGTCAACACTATTTTTAGCTAGTTGCCACACCTGATTAGGAAAGAGCCCACAGCCCTCATGAAAAATCCTATTTCTATCATACCAAATGGCCCAAGCAATAGTAAAGAAAAGCTCCAAGTCTTGGGATGTTGCATGGGATAGGATAAAAATTGTAGAGTCAAGGAAGGAGTTCTTAATACCAAGGATGTTCAGTGGGTTCTCAGGCCATAGACACTAGACTGAAGATGAGAAAGGATAGTGAAGGAAGGCATGATCTAAACTTTCAGCTTCATTTCTACACACTGGGAAGGTCTTAGATTGGGAAATCCCCCTGTAGTTTATGGCCTCCATTGTGGGTAAACCATTGACACATGCTCTTCAAGCAAAAATTTTGACTTTTACTAGGAGAGTAAGGTGCCAAAGCTTTCTCCAAAGCTGTTTACAAGGGTCACTATTTGAGCATTCTTCTCTCGCATTTGATTCCAGCAAGTTATGAACTAAATGGTAGGCACTTTGACAGTGAAGACCCCATGGCTATTCCCAATCCATATTATCTTGTCTTCAGGGAGGTCGTGGCTTAAGGGTATCTTCAGAATTGTATCTGCTTCAAAAGGAAGGAAGGTAGCCCTTATTGTGTTCACTCTCCACCACTTTGTCATTGGGTCAATGAGAGAAGAGACTATAGGGAATTGGGGGGTATCGTTTGGGGGTGAAATGACCTTGTAAGTAGATGGGGTTGGCAGCCATTTGTCGTCCCATATATGGATTAGTTTCCCATTACCCACTCTCCATTGGGTGCCAATTCTTATAACTTCAAGACTACTGTGGATGCTTCTCCAAGAGTATGATGGGGAATTACCAAGCTTCGCATTTAGAATATCCCCAGTAGGGAAGTATCTAGCTTTGAGGACCCTTGCCACAAGAGAGTAAGGATTTTGGAGGATTTGCCAAAGTTGCTTTGCAAGCATTGCTTTGTCGAAGGCTTGCAAATTCCTGAAACCCATGCACCACAAGCTTTCTGTTTACACATTGTTTTCCAACTAACCCAACACATTTTAGCTTCTTGTTGCCTTTGGCCCCACTAGAAGTTCCTTATCATACTTTCAATTTCTTCACATAGACTTTGAGGAAGGAGGAAGCAACCCATAGTGTATGTAGGTATTGCCTGTGCTACTGCCTTGATGAGGATTTCTTTCCCACCCATAGATAAGAGTTTGCCCTTCCAGCCAGCAAGCTTTTGCCCAATTCTTTCCTTTAGGGTAGCAAACACCTGCTTCTTCGATCTCCCAATAAAGGATGGGAGGCCCAGGTACCTTGTATGTCTAGTATCTTGCATTGGGCCTAGAGTAGCCAAAATCACATCCCTAGTTTCTTGTGTTGTATTGGGGCTAAAGAAAATTGAGGACTTGTCCGTGTTAATTTTTTGACCCGAGGCTTCCTCATATTTTTGAAGAATATGCCTCAACTCCCGGCTTTCCCCCGCACTGGCTTTGCAGAAAAGAATGTTGTCATCTGCAAAGAGAAGGTGGGTGACTCTTGGGCAGCCCCTACAAATAGATATGCCTGTCAAAAGTTGGTTTTCGGGCAGCTCTATTAATGAGAGCAGAAAGCCCCTCAGTACATATGAGAAAGAGAGTTGGGGAGAGGGGGTCCCTTTGTCGAAGCCCACGAGTAGGAATAATGTTTCCACAAGCAGCCCCATTTATGATAACTGAATATGAGACTGAAGAAATGCACCTCATTACAAGATCAATCCATTTTGAACTAAACCCCAATTTCTCCATAACCCCTTTTATGAAAAACTAGTCCCTACATTGGGACATTAGAGCACTAGGTATTTAATATGCACATGGGTGAACAGGTACTTGGGAGTAATAATAATAATATGTCCGGTTAACAACTGCTGTATGCCATATGTTAGTAAAACCCATAATAATATTATTGATTACAATAACCGAATGGCATGCAAGGAGTAATCAAGTGCGCTGTATTAGAAACACTAGAACTATGCGTCGTTAGGACATATACATATAAAGAAGGAATAAAAAAGCCAAAAGCTAGTGAAAACATCTTATCCAAGAAAATGGTTGCCATACACATAACAAAATTGTTTTATTAGTGAAAATGATAGTAGCGTGACCTCAATGTTATAAAAGTTTTTATGACTAAAAGCCACCTGCATGGTCGCAAACCTTCGCTGGGTTATTCAAAAAATTCAATTCATGGCAAGCAACAAAAGTAAATTACCATCTTAATAATGCATCATTTTTTTTTATAGGTAATCCGAAGAAATATTATTAATGAAATAAGTCGGGAAAATACAAGTTGTTCATGATGATGAAGAAAAGGAAACGGAAAAAAAAAACCAACTACCACAAGAAAGAAATCATGAAATTATTCCAAGTGAAAGCATAAACTTAGGTAGAGAGGAACAAACAGTAAAACCCCAGCAACGAGACCAATCAAAAAGATTACGCTGGCAGAGAACAATTAACTCTTCCAACGTCTTCTCAGTGTCCTCAAAAGAGCGGCGGTTCCGTTTCAACCATACAATCCACATCAAACAATTTGGAATCAAATTCCAAACATTCGAAGTATGATTCCCAAGCCATTGATGCCAGCACAAAAGTAAACCTGCCACTAAGTCTAGCATGACCTAATAAATGCCAAAGACCTGAAGCATATAAATCCATAATGTATGAGTAACAGGACAATGTAGAAGTAAGTAGTCCACCGATTCCCCATCACAATGACACAAACAACACTGATTCGCCAAAGAATGTCCCCTAAGCATGAGGTTATCCAAAGTAAGAATCCGACCATAAGCAGTCATCTACAAAAAGAAAGTCACTCATTTGGGAACTGGAGATTTCCAAATACCCTTCCAAGGGAACAAAGAATTCTAAGCATGCTGAATCTCATGGTAGAAAAATCGGATGTCAAACCTGCCATTACCTTTGAGATGCCAACAAAGAGCATCACTTCTTGTACCCTGGGGAATGTGAGATTAGATAAACGCAAGAAGAGAATAAGATGTAGCTAGCTCTCAATCTTGAAACTCCCTATAAAATCTCAAATCCCAAACTCTAAAATTTCCCCCCTTCAAAAACCACAAAACCTCAGAAATACAAGCTTCCTTGTCAACTGAATACACGTATGGTTTGGGATATAGGGATTTAAGGGTGTTATCACCAATCCCGTATCGTGCCAGAAATGGATACGAGTACCATCACCCACTACGAATGACAAATGCTTAGAAAAGCTCTCCCACCTTTCATGAATACTATGCCAAAGGCCACATCCATGAGTCCTCCTGCAAACTTTAGTGCTCCACCCCCCTTGACTCTCTCCATATTTAGTGGAGATAACTCTCCTTTAGAGATGGGTAACTTCATGTCCATATCTCCACAGCCATTTTCCTAATGAGGCTTGGTTAAAAGATACCACATTTCTTATCCCCAAACCACCCACCTCAATGGGTAAACACTCCCTTTCCCAAGCCACCAAAGGGTATTTGAAGCACCCCTCTAAAGACCCCCAAAGAAAATTCCTCTGAATACTTTTCAATTTTGCAACCACAGCCTTAGGAATAGTGAACAAAGATAAATAGTACATTGGGAGACTTGAGAGAGTACTCTTCAGTAACATGAGCCTACTACCCTTAGATAAATAAAGATGCTTCCACCTTGATAGTTTCTTCTCCATCTTCTCCAAAATAGGGTTCCAAATAGAAGCTATCTTAATTACAGATTTTAACACAATTTCTAAAACTGCTTTGCACTTATTTAAGAATTGTGTATTCCAAGGGCAATATATGGTTTGGAATCCTATGGAGTTGTAGGATTGGTGGTGGGAGTAGATACAATTGGGGTATTTGTTTAGTTGTTGATAGCGCTCTAGAGAGATGAGGATTGAGGGTGGGATGAAGCGAGTAAGAAGGAATGGTTTGTGATGGCTGCAGTAACTCTAAGGGCTTTTTGGAAAACAAGGAATGACTTGGTTTAATTAAAAATTTGCAAATCCTATTGAAATCCTTAAGGGCTAATTTCCGGCCAACTTTACTCTATTCCGCCTCCCTCCCCCAGCAATCTAAACAAGCCATAAATGGTAGATATCTAGGATTAATGACTATAGAAGAATAGATAAAAAAATGATAATAAATAAATGAATTGTTTATTGTAGTAGATATATATTATTTTATTGTGTTGAAAGCTAAAATAAAATCACTGACGTTGGAAGTTTTGTAAAGTAAGAAGGTAAAAATAGATAAAGTAGCTTTTGGTGGTCCCAAATAACTAAAAAAAATAGCTCCACCAATGTGGATGCTCTTAGAAGGTTTTTTTTTTTTTTTTTTTTTTTTGGTGCTTTTAAGTATCATTTAAAAGTAATGTTGGTGACACATAAAATGGTGCAATTTGTGCCACGATTTGCGCTATGTGGTTAACACATAAATTTTAAGAGTAATGTCATCAATAAAAGTATACTGTGGCCCCCCTTACAATGTCATCAATTTTTTTAAGAGTAATGTTATAGCCAAAAATTTTTCTATAACATCACTTTTTACTTACCAATAACCACTCGCTATAATGGTAAGTTGTTGTTGTTGTTGTTGTTGTTATTTTTTATTTTTTTTTATAGGTAATAGTAATTTGTTAATTTATGTAGTTTTAGCATTTTTCACCTTTTAAAGGCCATAAAAAATTAATAGATTATATCTAAAACAAAATATAGAAACCCAAAAAAATTAGCTAAAAAAAAAAATACCAATAGTAAAGCTAAAAATAAATTATGGCCAATCAACTTATTTTACCCAAAACAAACAACTTGACCCTTTAAAGAGTTTTAAGCAAAAGAATTTTTTTTTCCTTATCCAGCACGCACGCACCAAAGACCAAAAAAAAAACCCTGAGTGGTTTAGCAAGGTCACAAATAGTGTGCATGGATTGGGTTGGGTCGCGTTAAAGAGATTTTTTAACCCAACTCACCATGGTGGGTTAAAAAAAAATTCAACCCAACCTAACCCATCACATAAGTCCAACCCAATCCAACCTACATGAGTCAGGTTGAACCCATGGGTTGGAAATTTTTTTATTACTATTATTATTAAATTGAGCAGAAAAAAAAATATCACATCTGTCACCTGAGTTGATAAATAAAATATACATTAATATTTCAACTAATATTTCAACTCAGTTATACATTAATATATGAACTAATATATATTAATATTGGCTTTTATATAGGATAAGAGAAAGAGCTAACTATTTAAAAAAATGATTAATTATATAATATATTTTAAATATATATTAAATATATGGGTGGGTCGGGTCATGTTGAGTTTGGCGGGTTTGAAATTTTATGACCCGAACCCAATTTGACCCGCTATCAAAAAAATTTTGTAACCCGACACCCAACCCAACCTACCAAGCCCTAAAAACCGACCTAATCCGACAAGTTAGATTGAGTCGAGTCGGATCAATTTTGACGAGTTGACAAGTTGGCTCTACACCTCCGGTCACAAACCTTCACTGGGTTATTTTTGAGGTTGTAGCAGATCACGCTACCTCTTTTGAGGTGTAGGGTTTATTTAATATATTTTTTTTGTCCTGCGTGATCTTTGTTTTAATACACGTCAATCCCCCCTTCTTTTTAGGTGACATACACTTTGTTTTAATGTATTTTTTTTTAGTTTCAATAATATATCTTAGCGGTGAGAAACAGGTACCAAAACGTATATATAACATTGTTCTGAACGACAATAAAACTAGACTCACAACAGTCTCTGACTATGTTTTGGGAAGCTGACGTAGACAGACATGGATGGTTATGGATGGTCCCCCTTCTATTGAAATTTGAGATACGCTTCAACTGCTATCGTGCGCACGAGCTTTTTCTCTGCCATTCTTGTGAGCTTTGCTCTGGGAAGTGGCTGTTTCTCGCCCTCTGTGGCTCCTTGCTGCTGTGTGGGCTGGTTTTCCTCTTGTGTGAGGTAGTAATTCCGGTTGATGGGGGGTCGTTGAGATCATGACCCAAGGATTTGTCGGAACAAGCGAAAGCACAACTTGCATCTTGTTGCAGGCGTTCGGTTTGTTTTGATAGTGTGCGCAGAATATGGCCGATCTGGAGGTTTCACTGGCTTTGTGGGTCTCTCTTTCCTTCCTATAGCAAGCGATTTCTTCTGGATGGTGGGTCTCGCTGCCATAATTGCTGGGTTCTTCGAGGTTTGGTTTTACTTGGCTTTTGTTTTGGCAAAGAAATTGTTTGGATTTGGTTGTCCTTTTAATTTGAGATTGGGTTTTATACAAATTATTGCCCTTGGATTGGGAATGAGGACCCTTGCTTGGAACTGTCGGGGTGTTGGTAGGGCCCCGATAGTTAGAGCCCTTAAGGCTCTCATTAGGGAAGAAAGTCTTGATGTAGTTTTTATAGCTGAATCCAAAACTAAGTCGCATAGGATTGAAAGAATTCGCTCCAGTATTGGTTTTGTTATAAGTTTAGTGTGGATCCTGTTGGTAAATCTGGAGGTCTAGCCATGTTTTGGAAAGCTGGTGTAGATTTAGAGATTGTGTACTCTGACAAAAATGTTATTGCATCTCTGGTCTATTCTGATCCTCCTTCCTCTCCTTGGCTCTTTCTTTTGATATATGGCCCTCCTCATGTAAATGGCAGGGCAAGATTTTGGAAGTGTTTGGAGGATTTGGTTAGTGCCTTTGAAGGCCCCTGGTTGGTAATGGGGGACTTTAACTGTGTCGACAGTAATTTGGATAAAAGAGGTGGTAGATATCTTGGTGAAGCTTCAACTAGAAGCTTTAGCAATTTTATCCATGGTACTGGGGCAATTGATCTTGGTTTTATCGGCTCTCGATTCACGTGGTCTAATAAACGTGAAGGTCTTGCCAACATTAAAGAAAGACTGGACAAAGCTATGTGCAACCAAGAGTGGCAATGCCTCTTCCCAAAAGCTGGAGTTAAGCATTTAGTTGCCCCTGCTTCAGATCATGCTCCAATCATATTGGACACCCATATGGATCAGTTAGTGAGGGCTAGGCCCTTCAGATTTGAAGCAATGTGGACCAGAGATGATTCAAGTTCTGGGATTGTTGGAAAAGCTTGGCAAGGTTTGGTAGAAGGTTCTCATGGTTTCAAGTTGGCTAGGAAAATTCAGCAAACCAGACATGGTTTACAAGTTTGGAATAGGAATCAGTTTGGCTATGCTAAGACCAGAATTAGAGAAATAGAAGCAAGAATTAAAGAAGTACAAGACAGAGCTCCTACTAAAGAAAATCTGGAGTTGGAAGCTGCTTTCTATCTTCAGTTGGATGAATGGCTAGAAAGGGAGGACCTTAAATGGAAACAAAAATCCAGAGAGTTATGGATCAATGAAGGTGATCGAAATACAAAATATTTTCATTTGTCCACTTTGGTGAGGAGGAGAAGAAATCTTATAACAGAGATAAGGGAAGAGAATGGGCTTAGATTGATGAATAGGAAAGATATTGGGGAGTACTTCTCATCCAAATTCTCAGAAGTATATCATTCCTCCATTCCTAATGTTCCTCCAGATTTAGATGGTCTAATCAAGCCTTGTATTTTAGCTCAGGAGAATGATATGTTGATTACTGTGCCTTCAGCTGATGATATCAAAAGAGTAGTGTTTGAAATGCACCCCCTCAAAGCGCCGGGGCCAGACGGAATGCCTGGTTTATTTTATAGGCATTATTGGTCAATAGTAGGAGATCAACTTGTAGCTGCTGTTCAAAGTTTTTTCAGAGAGGGCTGGCTGCTCCGTGAGTTGAATCACACTTATATTACACTTATCCCCAAAGTGCAAGGTGCTCATAATTTCAATCAGTTCAGACCTATCAGTCTCTGCAACATTTGCTATAAGGTGATTTCAAAAATTTTAGTCTCTAGGCTAAGACCTCTGTTAGATAAGATGATTGATCCTACGCAAGTAGCTTTTATTCCAGATAGAAATATTGCTGAAAATATAATCCTTGCACAGGAAATTGTTCATAGTTTCAGAACTAAGAGAAAGAAAAAAGGCTGCATCGGTTTAAAAATTGATTTTCAAAAAGCTTATGATAGAATGGAGTGGAGTTTCCTATTGACTACACTTAAGACCTTTGGGTTTTGTGAGAGATTTATCTCCTTAATTCAACAATGTCTATCCATAGTCAACTACACCTTATTAATTAATGGGAGTCATGAAGCTAAAATCAACCCATCTAGGGGTTTGAGACAGGGGGATCCCCTTTCTCCCTATCTCTTCATCATCGGCTGTGAGGTCTTGGCTAGACAAATTAGTAGAGAGGAGATTAAGGGTAATATTAGAGGGGTGCATTTAGTGAACGGAGCTCCACCTATCACTAAGCTTTTCTATGATGATGATGTGATGCTATTTTGCAACGCCAAACTGTCAGAAATAAGAACTTTGCTGAATTGCCTGGATTGCTATGGCAAATGGTCTGGGCAAATTATAAGTGTTGAGAAGTCCGGCATTTTTAGTTCGAAAGGAGTCCATCCTGAGTTTCGAAGACAAGTTAAAGACCAGCTGGGAATTAAAAAGCTCAGGCATGGAACTAAGTACTTGGGGGTGCCACTATTCTTATCAAATAACAAAGCCAGAGATTTTGCCTATGTGAAGGAGAAGGTAGATGCAAGATTGGCCAGTTGGAAGAGTAAAAGCCTTTCTTGGGCAGGTAGAGCTACTTTGATTAAATCTGTTGCCCAATCCATCCCTAATTATACAATGTCCACCTTTTTGCTCCCAAGGAAAATTAATGACAAGTTAGATGCGGCTGTGAGACGTTTTTGGTGGAAGCCAAAAGAGGATTCTAATAAGTTTTACACTCCTATGGCATGGGATAATTTGTGTAGGCCGAAAGATGAAGATGGTCTTGGTTTTAAAAAGTTTGAGAAAATGAATCAAGCTTTAGTTTCCAAATTGGGATGGTGGATTTTGTCCAAGAAAAATTGTTTTTGTGTGAAGCAATTGGCTGCGAAGTACAAGGTTAGAGCTGATTGGCTTAGAGCTCCAAAAGCCACTAATGCATCTTGGGTCTGGAAGAGCATTGAAAGGGTGAAGGATATAATCAAGTTGGGAGCGTGTAAATTATTAGGTTCTGGGAATACTATTTTAGTTTGGGAAGACCCTTGGTTACCTGACAAATAAGGTTTTATTCCAACGCCAAGGGCTCAAGTATATAATTCTTGTTTGGTAGTTTCTCAACTTCTAAATTCTTCGGGTTCAGGCTGGAATGATATTTTGTTAAACGATCTGTTTGACCATGAGTCTATTGCAGCTATTAAAAACATCCCAATTTGGTCTTTTGATATGGAAGATAGATGGACTTGGACCAAAGCTGAAAATGGGAAGTTCTCGGTGAAATCTTGTTATCGTCTCATTTCTGAAGGAGACATTTCACCTGGTAGTGTTTCTCTTACAAGGAATATATGGAAGGCCAGCATTCATGAGAGGCTGAAGATGCATCTTTGGAGAATTGCTTTCAATCTTCTGCCCACTAGAGACAAATTGAGTGAGTTTTCCCCTTCATCTGGTACTAGCTGCCCTCTTTGTAATGCTGAGACAGAGTCAGCCCTGCTTCTTTTTGCTCATTGCCATATTGCTAGAGCTATTTGGTTTGGTAGCCGGTGGAACATTAGAATTGATAGTTGGCCTGTTCAATCCCTGTCTCATTTGATTGAGTTACTTATTAATCCTCCTCCATCTCTACAGTTGGATAAAGAGCAAAGAAATGAATTTGTGTTATTTGGTGCTCTAGCTTTAGATTTGATTTGGATGTGGAGAATCAAAGCAATTAAGGAGAAATCTCTTCCAATGGAGGGTCAAATTAACAGAAGCATTCAGAAGCTGTTCTTGGAGCATTGGCGGCCTGAAGTCCCAGCGTTGTTAAATGTTCCAGCTAGAAACAGTGCTAGGTGGTGTTGCCCAAGCCAAGGTATGCTTAAATTGAATTGTGATGCAGCGGTTGGTGAATTGTCTTCATGTATAGCGGTTGTTGCTAGAGATTGGAGAGGGATGTTGGTGTTTGCAATTTCAAAGAAAGTTAACACCAATATCCCTGTTCAAGCCGAGGCCAATGCCATTCTTCTAGCTGTCCACACTGCTTTGAACTTCACCTTTTGTAATTGCATTATAGAGAGTGATTGTAAAGTTTGTATAGATGCCATTAGTGCTGGTAGGAAGGTAATTCCTTGGAGGCTTATGAATTTTGTGGACTCAGTTAAGAATGTAATTAGTGATCATGGCCATGTAATTTTTAATTGGGTTCATAGAGAGGCTAATCAGGCTGCGCATGTGCTAGCCAATTGGTCTCTTAGCCAGTCTTTTTTTGGTTCTTTTGATATGGGTTTTGGTCCTCCAAGTTTTGTTGATGTAATCTTGGTTGAGGCTGCCCAGGCTTCTGTTTCTGTCCTGGTTTAATAAATTTTTCCTTTAGCAAAAAAAAAAAAGTAGAGTCAAAAGTGAAAGGTTAGAGTAATTGTTCCTTCATCTTCGTCCTTTAAATGGAAGGCAATAATTGTGCTTTTTAATGCTAGTGGACAATGCACATAACTGACATAAGGCACAATATCTCTCTCCGATTATCTTCTCAAATGGACATTGTATTCATTTGGTGTAGAAATCAATACATGATCGTACAACACACATTAGTTTAATCTAATCAATATCAGATCCATTTGAGGTATCCTGTGTGGGTAGTGATGGCTTGTTAGGGTCTGTTGCAAGATGCAAGGGTATAGTGATCAGGTGTGTGGTAGCCGGTAGGTGATGGGTGAAGTTAGTACATCGAAGCTTTTTTTTTTCTTTCTTTAAAAAGAATTGGTTTTTCAATTATCACATTGCAAACATATTTTATGTTTAAAAGCCAACTTTAACCAATAATATATTACTCATTATTTTTTTTTAATTCTATGTGAATTTTAACAAAATCACAATTGTATTACTAATTTTTTTTCATTTTATTCTTATACTCTCCATATTTGCAAAATTTTCAAAAATATTTTATATCAATAACCTTGTAAAGCCTTTGCTGCCGCTATGCTGAGAAATGAAGAGGTAGTTTGCTGCAACATGGTCCTTGAAAGTGAGCTACAGTTGACCCATGCTTTCTGAGGCATTGGCAATCAGGAATGCAATTCATATAATTAAAAGAACAGGAGCTGATACTAAGAAGCAATCCTCAGCAGTAGTTTGTGAGATCAGTTCTGTAATTCAAGACATAAGGGATTTGGTTTCAGCATTAGGGGGAAGAATTGGTCTATAATATTGGCTGTCAAGGGAATGTAACTCTATAGTTCATGGCTTCAGTAATTTGGGCATTGGAAAATAACTTTCATGGGCTCGTACCCCCTTTTTGTTTATCTGGGATGTAGAAGTATATTGTATATTGTTTCTGATTGACAATTACATTCCAGTGACAGTTCTAGTTTATCCATTGGAATAGAATATTTTGGAACCAGTACCATTTCAAGGTGAGCACTAATTTTATAATATATATATATATATATATATATATATATATATATATATATATATATATTTCTAACCAGAACCAGATATATATCTGGTTGGGTCATCAAGCCTGTTGGGACTTTTCCATTAGTTGTGTTTGGAACTTGATATGGTTTTATGTATTTAGTTGGGCTTCTTCATTTAATAGCTTAAGGTTTAGGGTTACTTATCAACAACCAACAAAACAAAATTTTAAAGAAAAAAACGCTTGAGGTTTAGAATTGGATGTTCCAAGATGAAGGTTACAAAATTCATGCTTCGTACTTCCAAATAAAGCAAGACATTAGCAGTATTTCAATAACTGGTTCTGATTATCAACAGATTCAAATTATCTTTTTACATTCCATAATCCATTTTAATTTATGTTTTTACACAGACTACAAAAGGAATTAATAGTTTCTCCACTGCAACACCATTAGCATGTAGCATGATATTCACTTTTCGTGTCTCAAAAAAGTGTCTTGGTTCTAAAGACAGAATTATTAATGAAAAGTAAAAAAGTTCGTCTTCATAAAATGTCATTCACCCTATATTAGAGATTAGTATAATGTCTTATGAGAATCTTGTTGCTTCTATAAAAAAGGTGAGAGTAGTTAGAGAAAGTGCAAAAGTATTTTCAATAAAGAAACTAAGACATATTTTAGGACAGCGGAGTATGTGTTTACCCTAAAAAAATGAGCTTTACAATCTATCATATTATTCATTATATCCCTTATATCTGGTAGACATATCCAACGCTCCAAAAGCATGATGAAAGCCAAGTCACAAGTTCTCTGTTAAAAGATTTGAATTCATGCACTTATCCACAAAAAAAAAAAAAAAAAAAAAAGTCATTCTATTCATGCAATTGGATATGCAAATCAGAACAGAACAGAAACTAAGCACTTGCAGAGAGTAGGGTCGCCAGACAAGTGTAAGGCTGAACATCCACTTTCGAAACATGAATTGCGAGAATGCCATTTGTCTTTTCTTTCTCTTCTGTGTAGAACTTCTGTAGATTTGTACACCTGAAAAAATGCGTGCCTATTACTCATGGACTACTACAAGTAGAAATCACGTTAGAGTCAGAAACCAAATTCATAAATAAATTTTATCAGGTGAACCTCTCAATTGAGTACATCAAAGCAACCACAAAGCCGAAAAAATACTTAAACACAAAGCAGAAAACAAATAATTTTAATTTTTATGACATTGCTATCTAAATCCCTAAAACCTAGTAGTCCTTTCATATGGTTACTACACCCCTTCGGCCCTTCCCATGGTATTATAACAGATTGTTCCAGAGGTCATGGAGAGTTCATAGGAAGGCAAAGTCGAATGAATGCAGCCCCTATTTCTCATTATCAGCTTTAATAGCAAATTTTCTCAAGAGTTGATTTATTCCCATAGCGTCTGTTATTGTTATTATTACTTATTGGGTCTATTATTATTGTAAATTCTATTATTATTACTGTCACTATTCCTATTACTGTTATGCACAACAAAGCTTTGATTCTTAAAATTGTCACCGGAATATTTTCTGCTGCAAGCACAAAATTATTTCCAGCTATTTACTAGAAGAAGTAACTTTTTTTCTTTTGCCTAGATGGATAAACTTTATCACCATACAGGAAGTGAAACTCAATAAAAATAGCAGTTCTTAGTTTCTTACCTTCTTCAATGGTTTCAACTCCAGGAAGAACCTTTGCAAGACTCAGGGGCGGCTTGATGTATTTGGAGGCCTAAGGCAAAAATTGATTATCTTGCTTTATATACAAAATTACATTATCATGAACTACTTAGAATTTTTTTTAGAAATTTTATAGACAGAAAAATTTGACAAAATTTTTCATACTTATTGGTGTGGCAGATTGTTGTGGTAAGTAAAAGAGTGGTGTTAGTGATAGACTTAGATGAAAATTAGTAAAAGTTTGCTAACTCAACTCTTATTATTATTCTTATTTTTTTTAGAAGTGTAACATTCACAATATTTTTTTACAACAAATCCTAACTTTTAAGTTGTTTTTTGTTTTCTATTTGAAAATATCACTATAATTATTTTTTTGTCATCAATAACAAGTTGTAACAACCTACTACTTAGCATTAGTTGTAAAAGTGTTGTGAAAAATATTGTGGACATTGCATTTTTCTCTCTTTTTTATTTGTTTTTCATCTGGGAAAAAAATATTATTTTATTTATTGATTATAAATAACCCTATTGGTTAAAATTTGGGGGCCTTTTTTTTTACTTGGGACCTTAGGCGACCGCATCTTTTGCTCACCCATTCAGCCGGCCCTGGCAAGACTCTCTGTCCCCAACATTTCAGTGAACAAAGCGTACCGGTGGACATCCTGCAAATTTATGAAGTTACAAAGAGCAGAGCTAAGTGGAAATAAGGAAGTACAAATTAATTGCAAAAACAGGATCGGCACCTGAATTCCAAACACCACACATTTGTTGAAATGGATTAAAGTTTCTGAACCAATTCTTTCACCATAAAAGGTAAAAATTAATGCAAATCAATCGCCAAAGAAACAGTGAAGTAAAATTACCAAACATACAGAAAATCCATCATTTAACTTTGGAAAAATTGAACTAGAAAAGATTATCAGGATCCTAGAAGAATTTAATATATTTATAATTCAAACTTATTTTGGATAATCAAACTATATGATAAGCCAACTTATTTGCTTAAATTCACTTTTTGTCGCAAATAAGCTGACCAAATGCATACTTATTACTTACCTTAATGGGTATATTTTGTCTACTTTTGGGGTGAGAAATTAGCTCAAGTGACCTTGTTTTATCCTCTTATGTATGTATATGTTACATATTACGTTTTAAGCAAAAGTTGATCAAATCTGATTAAATGGAAATGGGAATAGGATCCTCTATATCTCAAATGAATTGATTTCATGGTTCAGATTTTAAACATTACAAATCTAAAGATATCTTCTAGTGTCATCATGTATACTTTTAAGATACAAAAAATAAAATATGAATAGTGAAATGGACTATCTTCATCCCACTTAAAATTGAGAGGAACATTGTCCTTTCAAATGAAAGTGTTCTTAGGGAAAATTCTTAGGCTGAGGAGTATAGCATGACTCCAATTCTATGTTTTTGATGTTCTAACCTTTTGATTAATTTAGAATCAGTGAAAAAACCAACAAAACAAAATTACACCTCCTACATACATAACATTGCATTTTGGTGCTGGCATCTTGAATCCACCGTAGGCATGAAAACCCATCCATACTTGTTCTCATTAAAAAGTATGAATATAAAGAATTATATGTCAAAAAAGAAAAAAAGAAAAAGAAAAAGAGAGAGAGAGAGTGATAGAAAGTACATCAAAAAGCATTTACCAATTGATTCTTACTGATTTATGCATAAAAGTGGAATTTTTCATACCTATTATAGTCACTAATGGCACACCTTCCTTCACTCCTGCCATCTATAGACAATGTCAAATTGCCAAATAGGATTCACTTCAAACAGGATTGGCAATAACACATCAAAAGATTTAGAGCGAAAGGAGATGTGATTTGTTTGTTTATTTAGACCCCTTAAAACAGATTGTTTAACCCAATATATTAGCCAAGTGATTACTTAGGTTAATTATGAGATCTAGCTAGGTTAAATAGAGAAAGATCATATCATGCACAAAAGCGAAAAAGTAAAGAACTCATCGATATGATCACCCAAGAAAACCAATGAAACGAACAGTTTCAAGGTAAAAACCTAGGGAGGATTTGATCTAACTATTCTCAAGGTAAAACAAATCTACTAAAAGAGAATTGAAGTTTTTACAAAAGATTTAATCCTAAATCTATTGCTACCTCCAATAGTAACTTACTGATACGACCATGTGCAAGCTCCGAATTTACGGACTCATTCTCTCTTGGATTTGCAGAACACAAACTTCCATGTTTGTGACTTTGAGATCCTATTCAAAGGTTTCAAATCACCGCTTATTGATCTTGCAGTAACTAAATTCCACCAGCATTTGATTATAGATCTTGTTTAGGTAGACACTTGTAGATTTAAAAGGTACAGAACCTCTTAGATCTCACAAAAGTAACTCACAAGTATTCCAAAGTTCTTCAAAACGTAGTTAGAGTTTTCCTTTTATACTTAGGAGTGTTGGACTGAAACCCTAAAAGTTTTCGCGGGCTTGGGCCTGATTTAATATTCTGCAAAAATTATTTTTTTGTGATTTTCGATCGGTCAAGCCTGATCTTCGATCGATCGAACTTCATTGAAATTGACTTCTTTTTCTTGCAGCTTGAATATTCTTGAGACTTGACTTGAAACACTTTAAACAATGTCTAACACCTATTTTAAACATGTTTTTGTTCTCGGTTTGCCAACATATACAAATTAAGACTCTAAACATTTAATTCTAAATCTTTGGAGCCTAACATGATTCATGGTTTCTTTTTACTTTTTTATTGCAAAGATACACACGCATCTAATGGGTCTTGAACCCACAACCTCAGCCTCCACCTTGCTCTTACAGGGAGAGGAGGTGCCTTTTGAGCTAGAGCTCAATGGCAATGATGATTGATGAGATTCAGAGTTATGACAAAGATTTAGTTAAATTCTCTAGTTATGACAAAGAAATCTGATCCAGTTATGTTCAGACAATAAACATGGAGATTCATAGCAGAAATACATTGATACCTTTTAGCCGTGAAAAGAAAGGCTCCTCAACATGAAGTTCATGGACAACAGACTTAAAAACCTGATGAGAGAAAACATTTGTTAGATTAATAATACACAAAGAAAATTTGGCATTGAATGACACCCTTAGTTAAAAATTTAAAACTTACATTCACAATTTACGATCCCTTATCCAAAACCAGCTCCTGCCATTCATTTTCTTCTTGATTAGAGGAGCTTCCTTCAGTGATAAACTTCAAATTGCTATATGTCCTACAAAAGGCTTTAGAATTGATTGATTCTAATAAAGCTTACGGCAGACACTTGTATAAGGGATATGGAGGGACTCCTTCAAAAGATTCTGCATAAGGAGTTTGAACCATAAAGAATTAACACTCCTTGAACGTAATAAAACAGACATCTAAAATTCCAGCGCAAATTGCACTTTCCCCATTAATTATGGTGCAGTTTGCAATATCCTCTAAACTTTATAACTCAGCAATGACAAGGAACTATAGTTCAACTATTACTTCCTTTTCCCATAATAATAGGATAGGGTAGGGTTATACAGGACCCACTACGTGCCTCTATAACTTACAACAACAACAACAACAACCAATCCTTAGTCACAAGAATTTGTGGTCAATTATTAATCCTCAACAAAGTAGCCAAGGTTGGCATGGCTTAAGGTGTATATGTAGAAATTGATTCATCTATGATAAATTGACTAAATTTTATGTTGTTTGTCAATTTACCGCAACCCTCCTCCCTTTTCCAAGCTAAGTACAAATAAAAGTGAAGCCTAGGTGTGTGTATAACTTGACCCAAAAAAAAAAACATTTCAAAGTCGAGCAATATCGCTTTATCTATTGGTAATAAACACTTTGCCTATATTGTTAAGATTCAAATTCAATTTTTTTTGGGAAAACATGTCTAAAAATATTTTAAATTTTATGTTAAATTGCCATACCTAAAGAGGTATAATTATAATATAATGAACGCATTAGTTTCTAAAATAAAAGAACAAGAATTAACTTAATTCGAGATAGTCGCCTTCCAACAAGAAGAAATTGAGAAAGGGAAAAATTTTAAGAAAAATGTGAGAAAATTGCATCTTATTTCTTCAATGTTATAATGCTGTGGACCACAAGTATTAATCTTGCAAATCTTTTTATTTATTTTTTAATAAATACAAGTTGTTAGCAAATCTTATTAGCCAAATAACCAACTAACAACCATGAAGCACAGACACAAATTCACCAACACTGACACGGACACAATGACACAAATTCTTGAAAGATTAGGGCTGTGTTTGGTTGCCGTAAAACGTTTTCTGGAAAATACATATTTTCCGGAAATGCTAATTTCTGGAAAAGGAAAATATTTCTGTGTGTTTGGTTGCATTTCAAAAAATTTTCCGGAAAATATTTTCTAGTGTTTGGAAAAGAAGAAGGAAAACACAAATCCAGACAAGCCACAACCCAGAAAACACGAATCCAGAAAACACAAATCCAAAAAACACGATCGCGATCCGAGATCGCGATCTCGCCGGCGCGATCTCGCGAAGGCGAGATCGCGATCAACGTCGCGATCTCGCATTCGCGAGATCGCGATCGACGCTTCGCGAGATCGCGCCGTCGATCGCGATCTCGATCCGGCGCGATCTCGCGAAGGCGAGATCGCGATCGACGCTTCGCGAGATCGCGATCGACGGCGCGATCTCGCGAAGCGTCGATCGCCGTCGTCGGACTGGTCTTCTCCTCTCGCGCGCGCGGACTGGAGCTCGGACTGGAGATCGGCGCGGACTGGAGCTCGGACTGGTCTTCTCCTCTCGCGCGCGCGCGCTCTCTCTCTCTCTCTCTCTTTTTCCGGAAATCCTTTGAAGTGAAAATAGAAGTGGTAATTGATTTCCGTGGTCAAAGGCCTTTTTTTTCGGTCAACGGATTTCAATTTCCGGAAAATAGAATTTTCCGGACCAACCAAACAGCCTCATTTCCGGAAATGATTTTCAGTCGATTCAAACACAGCCTAGGACACGACAGTGGGATACTACAATTGACTAATTAATTAATTGATATTATAGGCATATTTTGTCTATAACTATCAAAATATTTTATAAAAAAATGTCTAAAATTAAAAGGAATTCATTTTCAATAAACTAACTAACCAATCTTGAACATGTTTGGATTCACAATTTGCCCAAAATTCTAATAAGCAAGAAAAGAACCGTATATTAAAGAAGAGGAAGAAGAAAAAGTGATGAATTTATCAAATAGTTAGCGTTGTATTGGTGGTGTTGGGATTGAGTCTGAGGAGGTTGGAGCAGAAGGAGTTGGAGAGTCCAAGATCGAATTCTAGGAAGTGTACTTAACCACCTCTTCCATACAGTCTTTCAGATTCACCGGAAACATTGTCGTTGTTGCATTATTGTGGTGGTAATCATTAACTTTTTGAAAATTACGTTATGTATATTTTGGCGCTTGATTATTGATTTAAAATAATTGTATGTTTAGTATATGTATGTATTTTTTAAAAAAAAGTATAACTTTTCTAACATAAACAGTAAAATAATTATTTATTTATTCTCTCTTTCCTCTTCGTCCCATCTCACTCTCTGCAAGTCTTGAACACCTCCATTGAGTCAATGCAAACCCAGCCAAATTGCTATTTTTTTTAGTTGAGACAAAATTGTATTGATGAATCCAATTTGCATCACTGGTCATCTAAACTCAAAAAAGAAAAACAAGAGAAGACCAAAACAAAAATCCATCAACTAGGATATTTAAAAAAAAAAGAAAAAAAAAAAAGAAGACAACGTGCAACTATGCAAGAGAGAGAGAAAAAAAATAAATAAATAAAGAGAAGAAAAAGAGAGTGGCAGCGCCGCAGCGGCAAGAGAAGGAAGAAAAGAAAAAAACATAAAGAAATAAGAAAAATAAAGAATAACAGTGTGTAACAGTGTAAGAGAGAGAGAGAGAGAGAAAAAAAGAGAAGTCTGGAGAGAGAAGACTTGGTTGGGAATTGTCAAATTCATGGATCCCACTTTTTTTTTAAGTATTTACAAAAAAGTATTTACAAAACGCTATTCAACGATGTATTTAAAAACTGAAAATTAACGTCGGAAGTGTTCTAAATATAGTTGTAGGGACACAATTTGCAGCCCAGGCCCAAAATATATGAGATACTGGTCCAGTGAACCCAGTACAATAAATTTGTAGAGAGTGGGTAGAAGAACTAGGCTTTAGTGAATGTGATAACAGTTATAATGAGTTTTCAAGGCAATCAAACGGAAACGAACCAAGTTTGTACAAGAAAGTTTGTCCTCGGCCCAATTCGAGGAGCTCTGTTCTAGTATATATTGGATGATAATGGTTACAGGAGTTCTTGAGATTGCTACAGTGCTTTCTCTCTTAATCCCCCGGCCCCCTCTCCATGATGGGTCTCTCCTATTATATAGTCCCCTTTGAACGATCTTGGCCTTCCACTTGTTGATCATCCAAGCCTATACTTGAGTGCCTGTCCCATCAGACACCCTCTCTGGCGTTCTGTGAGTTGCAGTAACCGAGATAGCACTGTTCAAGGGTCTTGTCCACATAAATGCGGTGTTAGCAACTTTCCCTTAAATATTCCTGAGTTACTATCCTTTAGAACTTCCTAGAAGGTCACTCTGACTATTTAGGACTTATATCTAACCGTGCTTTAGCTGGTCTGAGGATGTATTCCTCCTCGGACTTGGACTACCACGCTCTCGGCCAAAGCCTAACGCCCCATTGTATAATTTTGGGTCCATGACCCCACAATAGCCCCTCAAAACTCCGGTTTTTTCCTCTCACCCGAGGAGAAAAGTGGGGTTTTGATTTCTTTAAGAGTTAACTCTACTTGATACCTTGATTTACGCCCGTAGGAGTGTCGTTTTACGCGCCTCATATTTGTACTGTAAATTGCTCCTTTTAGAGTTACCAATCTGAGGAGTTGGTTATGATCTTGGGTTGGTCTTGACACTTTAGTGAGAAACAAATAGATAGCATAGAGTGTTAACTTTCCCACATCATCTAGTCCGAAGACCGAGGCATGATTGAGTTTGAGTTTAAACACCTAGAAAAGTTGTCATCGAGTGTTAATTTCCCCTTAGCATCTGGTCCGAGGACTACAGGCATGGCTAAGGTTCTTCTTAGCAGGAGGTCTGAGGGACCCGACATAGCTAAGGCTCTATATGACGCTTAGCAGGAGATCCGAGGGGATCCGACATAGCTAAGACTCTGTTTAGTACTAAGACTTTATGGAAGTAACAAGTTTCCCATAGGTTTGAGTCCGAGGACCATGCAAGACCTTGGTTCTGTCCAAAACTTAGAATTTTCTTTAAGATGTACTTGGTTTCCCCATAGGTTTGAGTCCGAGGACCATGCAAGACCTTGGTTCTGTCCAAAACCTAGAATTTTCTTTAAGATGTACTTGGTTTCCCCATAGGTTTGAGTCCGAGGACCATGCAATACCTTGGTTCTGTCCAAAACTTAGAATTTTCTTTAAGATGTAGTTGGTTTCCCCATAGGTTTGAGTCCGAGGACCATGCAATACCTTGGTTCTGTCCAAAACTTAGAATTTTCTTTAAGATGTACTTGGTTTCCCCATAGGTTTGAGTCCGAGGACCATGCAATACCTTGGTTCTGTCCAAAACTTAGAATTTTCTTTAAGATGTACTTGGTTTCCCTATAGGTTTGAGTCCGAGGACCATGCAAGATCTTGGTTCAGTCCAAAACTTAGAATTTTCTTTAAGTAGTTGGTTTCCCCATAGGTTTGAGTCCGAGGACCATGCAATACCTTGGTTCAGTCCAAAACTTAGAATTTTCTTTAAGTAGTTGGTTTCCCCATAGGTTTGAGTCCGAGGACCATGCAAGACCTTGGTTCAGTCCAAAACTTAGAATTTTCTTTAAGTAGTTGGTTTCCCCATAGGTTTGAGTCCGAGGACCATGCAATACCTTGGTTCTGTCCAAAACTTAGAATTTTCTTTAAGTAGTTGGTTTCCCCATAGGTTTGAGTCCGAGGACCATGCAAGACCTTGGTTCTGTCCAAAACTTAGAATTTTCTTTAAGGTGTACTTGGTTTCCCCATAGGTTTGAGTCCGAGGACCATGCAATACCTTGGTTCTGTCCAAAACTTAGAATTTTCTTTAAGTAGTTGGTTTCCCCATAGGTTTGAGTCCGAGGACCATGCAATACCTTGGTTCTGTCCAAAACTTATATTTTCTAGTGACTAGTTTCCCCATAGGTTTGAGTCCGAGGACCATGCAAGACCTTGGTTCTGTCTAGCACTTATGGGAATTCGGTGAATTGGGCTACTGGACCCACGAGGGTTAGCCCCTTGACAAATATGTGGGGCATAGACTTGATGTTAGAAGCCCCTAGAACTGCTCGTGCCACCGGCACTTCGAAGTGTAGCCCTGAGTGGAAGCTGAGTTAGGGCAACAACCGCATGCTGCTGGAAATGATGGGGAAGCTTTCGCATAGCTTGCACCACTACCAAAATTATCTCTTTCGAGGGACCCTTGTTGATAGGAGCTTGATCCCATCATGATTAACCATTGCACTCACTAACGCACAAGCTCTTCCCACAGACGGCGCCAATTGTAGGGACACAATTTGCAGCCCAGGCCCAAAATATATGGGATACTGGTCCAGTGAACCCAATACAATAAATTTGTAGAGAGTGGGTAGAAGAACTAGGCTTTAGTGAATGTGATAACAGTTATAATGAGTTTCCAAGGCAATTAAACGGAAACGAACCAAGTTTGTACAAGAAAGTTTGTCCTCGGCCCAATTCGAGGAGCTCTGTTCTAGTATATATTGGATGATAATGGTTACAGGAGTTCTTGAGATTGCTACAGTGCTTTCTCTCTTAATCCCCCGGCCCCCTCTTCATGATGGGTCTCTCCTATTATATAGTCCCCTTTGAATGATCTTGGCCTTCCACTTGTTGATCATCCAAGCCTATACTTGAGTGCCTGTCCCATCAGACACCCTCTCTGGCGTTCTGTGAGTTGCAGTAACCGAGATAGCACTGTTCAAGGGTCTTGTCCACATAAATGCGGTGTTAGCAACTTTCCCTTAAATATTCCTGAGTTACTATCCTTTAGAACTTCCTAGAAGGTCACTCTGACTATTTAGGACTTATATCTAACCGTGCTTTAGCTAGTCCGAGGATGTATTCCTCCTCGGACTTGGACTACCACACTCTCGGCCAAAGCCTAACGCCCCATTGTATAATTTTGGGCCCATGACCCCACAATAGTGTTTAAGGGTTTGTTTGGTACTGTTATTTAAACACCATAATACACAATATTTTTTAATTCACACATATTTTCATAACACTTAAATAATATTACTAAAATTCTCTTACCAAGCAGCCCATAAATACCCTAAATTGAGAATCGTGAACTAAACACTCTTAAAAAAAATACTCCTATTACACATTAATTTTTGTTGAGAACCTCAATTTTCAATGTTTAATCGCATCATTCTGCTGTTTGAAATGGCTTACTAAACAAAAAAAGCCAATTTTAAGCGGAAATGAATACGTAAAAGACCCAAGTTTACGGGTCCCACTAACAATTAATTATCATCCAAAAACACACCCTTTTTCTTTGTGGGTTCCACACAACTGCTGAGATTTTCCAGGAATGTCCGGGGAAAGAGTAAGGAAAGAGAGAGTAGAGTCAAAAGAAAAAGGTTAGCGTAATTGATCCTTCATCTTCGTCCTTTAAATGAAGATAGCTTGTAGCTATACAACCAAGAAGTCAAGAAAAAAAGAAGAAGTCAAGAAGCACCCCGCCCCCCTCGCCCCCCAAAAAAAAAAATAAAAAAAAATGGAAACACTCGATCAACGACCCTCAACAAAGCGAGTATCGGCTAAAGACTCTTCAACCTCAAGGAAGAGACGCCTGAGGTTATTGGTATGTCTTCATTCACACGACTGCTTTTGTAATGCAAGCCATCTTCACTTATATATTTTGCTGAAAAGTCATCTTTCCAGTACTTTTTATTCTTTATTTTCTTTTGCTTTTGCATCATCTTATTTTTTACCATTACTAGTATGTGAGTATGTCTGCAAGTGTTGCATTAGAGTGCAGTAATGGGCGGTTGATGACATAATTATTTATTTTCTACCAAAAAAAAAAAAAGACATAATTATTTATTTTTAATGTTACATTTTTTTTTTAAGGCAACGTTGACTTTTTTTTTTAATGATTTTCTAGGCCTGGCGTTCTTTTTTTATTATTTTATTTTTTTCTGATTCTGATTCTGAGCAGTAACTTGCCTCTTCCCTTTTTTATTTTATTTTATTTTATTTTTATTTTTTAGGACTTGGGTGTGATAGCTGTTTAAAAAAAAAAAAAAAAATACGCGACTTTTATTTTGAGATATGATTTTTATTTTTTAAATAAATTTGGGTGATTAGTCTTCTTTTCTTTTTTTTTTTTTTTTTTAATTGAGCATCATTCTTTAACAAGATTATATTAGAAAATTTATTCAAACTTATTTTTTTCCATTCCTCTACTTTTTCATTCCCAACAAACAAAAATGAGAGAAAATAATATATTTTTTATCCTCCCACTTTTCCATTCTCTCACAATTTTCTATTCTTCCATTTTTTCACCCTTCCGACCAAACGGACCCTAAGCGTGTGTTTCAATTTTTTCCACATATTCCCAAGTGTCTTGTTTAGTCTCTTTAGTCCACAGCATTTCACTTCCCACACATAGATCTCATCTCAATTATTCTCTCTCTCATACTTTTAAATCTTTCTGTTTCGGTTTGATTGGAGAGGTGAAAAAGTGGGAGAATAAAAAATGTAAAAATGATAGAAAAGATTTAATTTTTCTTCATGTGTCTTTGGTTTGAAGGATAGAATAGCTGAGAGATGAAAAATTTATTTGTTTAGTTAAGGAGAAAAGTGAGAAGATAGAAAAAGTAGTTTATATGAATTTACTTTGAAATTTTATTTTATTCAAATCATTCTAATTTTATGTGAAATAAAAAATTTCTTTTATTTGAAATATATTTTAATTATAAATATATACCATAAAAATATGCATTTCAATACATTTTTTTTTTTTAAGTAAAAGAATATATATTAGCTAATAAATGTTTTGGACCTCGTAAAGCAAAAAATTAGATCCTAATTAAAAAAAAAAAAATTATATATATATTATGATATAAAAATTCAAATAAATATTTAAATATAAAAATAATCTCACTTTATTCGTTGGTAAAGGGCCTTAAAATATATATAGTTAATTAGTTAGCCCTGACTTACGGTTGTAGCATATATATAATATAAATTATAAAGTATTTTTAGGAAAAAAAAAAACAAAAAAAAAAATTATAAACTACAACTTTTGTTTTGTTTTGTTTTTTTTTCCCGGCTATACATATATATATATAATTTTTTTCAATCATCAACTTATTTGTGTTTATTTTGATTGGTGAGTAAAAGTTTTGCACCTTAAAAAGTGATTTTTTTATTTAAAAACAAAAACAAAAAGCTAAGATGCATATGACAAGTTCAAGTAATATTCTGTAACAGGAACGTGCCACATTGGTGATGTTTTTGTGCTCCGCAGTAACCCAGTTTCTTTTGCTAGTCATCTATGAATCCCGCCCTTTTGTCTCATCCGGAACATCTGCTGTTAGTTCAGGGGTATCCACGAAGAGTTCCTATCGGTCGCACTTCAAAGACTATGAAGTATTTCAGCGTCTCAAAGCCAGCACTGAACAGCACTTAAGGGTTTTTGCACTTGAGATTGTGGAAGGTAGTGATGGAGGTGAGGAGGACGTTTCATTACAACTACAATATCAACGCTCACAGGAGACATCTGCCTCCGGATGCCAAGAAGAGCCCATGCTTAACTTTAGAGGCAATAGGGGAGCCAGTGGCAGAAATGAAGGTGGAGGTGAAGAAGAAGAGGGAAGAGATGGAAGTAGAGGGAATGGGAGTGGCAGACGTGGAGGCAGAGGAGGAGGGGGAGACGGGGGAGGAGGAGGAGGAGACGGGGGAGACGGCGGAGGAGGAGGAGGGAGAGGTGGAGGTGGAGGGGGAGGCGGAGATGGAGAGGGAAGTGACTTGGAAAGCAGAGGTGGAGACAAGAAGAAATTGAGATCCACTCTAGACGTATTAAAACTTGCAATAATGTCCATCGCTATCACAGCACAAACATCTGGTTCGGCTATTGCCTTGAAAGTTGGTGGCCAAGCTTTCTTGACTAAGCTTCTCCTAGTTTTGGTGATGACAGGTAACCTGGTAGGTTACCTCTGTAGCATGATCTCTGTCTTGCTAATGCATACGAGGCCACGAGTTGCTCGTGTATTGGGAGTGATAGGATGTGCTGCTACTGCCTTGGGGTTCCTAATATTGATTGTTACGTTCATCCAAGAGTTGTTCATCAAAGGGTTGTATAATGGAGAATGAAAATTATAAAAATAATGTGTGCTCTTTTTTATTTTATGAAGGACTTTTATATTTAAATTGTATCAGCAATGTAAATTAAGATTTTTCCTTT
This sequence comes from Quercus tomentella, assembly GCA_028535165.1. Lineage (NCBI taxonomy): Eukaryota > Viridiplantae > Streptophyta > Magnoliopsida > Fagales > Fagaceae > Quercus > Quercus tomentella. The sequence goes on along the minus strand of JAPQVY010000122.1, from coordinate 9,396,421 downwards.
TATGAATAGATAATGCGTGCTTCGTCTTCTGGTTGTCCTCTTTAAAAAGTATGGATTAAAAGTCTACCATGGGAGAAATGGATTGGTAATCAGACCAAGAATACTGAAAGGCAACACAATAAAATGAAAGTAGTTCTTATTATTCTTTCGGGGCTTGCCGAAGAGGTAGTTCCTTACAAGGGATTACAAACTTAATTAATTCCATTAACCAAAAAGGAGCCAAGTGACAGTAGTGAAAATTTAATTCCATTAGCCAAAAAGGAGCCAAATGTGACCTCAGTGTTAGAAAAGTTTTTATGGCTAAGCGCTACCTACTGCAAGGTCACAAACCTTCACTGGGTTATTCAAAAATTTCAATTCATGGTCCACATTTTATGTGAGAATTCATGGGAAGCAACAAAAGGTAAATTACAATCTTAATAATGCATCATGATTACAGATTTCAACACAATTGCTGAAACTGCCTTGCACTTATTTAAGAATTATGTATTTGCAAGGGCAGTTCAGTTTGGAATCCTGTGGAGTTGCAGGATTGGCGCATTGGGAGCAGATACAATAGGGGAATTTGTTAAGTTTTTGATAGCACTCGAGGGAGAGGAGGGTAGGATGAAGTGTGTGAGAAGGAATGGTTTGTGATGGCTGCTGCAACTCTTGGGGCTTTCTGGAAAACAAGGAATGACTTGGTTTAATTAAAAAGTTGCAGATCCCATATAGAGAGGAAAAATTATGAGTGGATTCCACCTCAGAAACACTGGTTGAAATTGAATGTTGATGCTGTGTTGAGATCTTGTAAAGCCTTTACTGCAGCTGTGCTGAGGCATGAAGAGGGTAGTTTGCTGCAGTATGGACCTTAAACGTGAGCTATAGTTCACTAATGCTTTCTGAGGCAATCAGGAATGCAATTCATATCAGTAAAAGAACAGAAGCTGATAGAGTAACAATTGAGAGCGATGCCCGAGTGGTAGTGCGAGATGCTAAGAAGCAATCCTCAGAGGTAGCTTGTGAGATTAGTTTGGTAATTCAAGGTATAAGGGATTTGGTTTCAGCATTAGGTGGGAAGAATTGTTCTGTTTGATTGTGTGGCAAGGGAATGTAATTCTATAGCTCATGTGTTCAATAATTGGGCATTGGAAAATAACTTTCATGGGCTTATACCCCCGTTTTGTTTGTCTGGGATGTAGAAGTATATTGTTGTTGTTTTTGATTGACAATTAAGTTCCAGTGACAGTTCCAATTTGTCTATTAGAATGGAATATTTTGGAACCGGTACCATTTCAAGGTTACCACTAATTTATATATATATATATATATATTTATATATATATATATATATATATTTATATATTTATATATATATATATATATATATATATATCAAAGAGAGAGAGAGAGAGAGAGAGAGAGAGAGAGAGAGAGATATTTCCAACCAGAACCATATATAAACCTGGTTGGGTCATCAAGCTTGTTAGGACTTTTCCATGATTGTATTTGATACTATGTATTTAGTTGGGCTTCTTCATTTAATGGCTTAAGGTTTAGGGTTACTTATCAAAAAAATAAAAAGCTAAAGGTTTAGAATTGGATGTCCAAGATGATACATAATTCCAAATAAAGCAGGACAATAGCAATATTTTAATACTCCCTCCGTCCCACTTTGTTTGTCCTGTTTGAAAAGTCAAACTTTTTAAGGGAACATCATTTATTATCTTGTCTACCTTTTAAAAATGTATAAATTTCCAAGACTACCCTTAAATAAATTTATCAAAAAATTGAATTAGTAAATTAAAAGGGGTATAATAGGAACATTAGTAAATTAATGACTTTTATTTTTAGAAACAGGACAATATTTTGGGACATCCCAAAATGGAATAAAGGACAAATAAAGTGGGACGGAGGGAGTAATTGGTTTCAATTGCCAACAGATACAAGTCATCTGTTTACATTCCATAATCCATTTTAATTTATTGTTTTCATAGACTACAAAAGAAATTAATAATTGCAGAAATTACTGATTTCAACTATAATTTTTCCACTGCAACACCATTAGCATGTAGCATGACATACACTATTTGTGTCCCAAAAAAAGTGTCTTGGTTCTAAAAAGTTCAAGTCTTCATAAAATCAATGTTGTTAAAAGCACACTTAAAGCTCAAAGCTCAAAGCTCAAAGCTCAAAGCCTCAAGGTTTGAGCATTTTGCTTGGTCAAAGAAAAGCTCATTTAATGAAGAAAGCTTTAGGCAAGCTTTTTTGGCACTTTTTGAAGAAGCACAAAGCATGCTTATTTGACGCTTTTACCAACACTGCATAAAATGTCATTCACCCTATTTTAGAGATTAGTGTAACTTTTTATGAGAATCTTATTGCTTCTTTAAAAAAGGTAAGAATGGTTAAAGACAATGTGGAAGTATTTCCACTTTGAAAAGTGGATACTTATTTTGGGTCCTTCCAATAAAGAAACAAAGACATATATTTTAGAACGGCGGAGTATATGTTTACCCTAAAAACTATGAGATTTACATTCTATCCTGTTATTCATTATATCCCTTATCTCTGGCTGACATATCCAATGCTCCAACAGCATGATGAAAGCTAAGTCACAATCATATCTAAGAAATTAGGAGAAAGTTCTTTGTTAAAAGATTTGAAGTCATTCTATTCATGCAATTGGATATGCAAATCATAACAGAGCAGCAACTAAGCACTTACAGAGAGTAGGATCGCTAGACAAGCGTAAGGCTGAACATCCACTTTCGAAACATGGATTGCAAGAACGCCATTTGTCTTTTCTTTCTCTTTTGTGTAGAACTTCTTGTAGATTTGTATACCTGAAAAAGTGCATGCCTATTACTCAGGGACTACTACAAGTAGAAATCACTTTAAAGTCAGAAATCAAATTCATAAATAATTTTTATTAGATGAACCTCTCAATTGAGTACATCCAAGCAACCACAAACCAGAAAAAATGCTTAACACAAAGCAGAAAACAAATAATTTTAAGTTTTTATGACATTACTATCTAAATCCCTAAAACCTAGTAGTCCTTTCATATGGTTAAAAAAAGTTACTACACTCCTTCCCTTGGTATTATAACAGATTGTTCCAGAGGTCAAGGAGAGTTCATTGGAAGGCAAACTTGAAGGAATGTAGCCCCTATTTCTCTTTATCAGCTTTAACAGCTAATTTTCTCTTGAGTTGATTTATTCCCACAGGGTCTGTTATTATTATTATTACTCTAATTAGTTTTGGCCCAATGGGAGGGGGTTTGGGGGGGGGGGGGGGGATTCAAACTAGTGACATCTGCTTCCATTGGGTCAATTGTTATTACAGTCAATGTTCCTATTACTATTACGCACAATAAAGTTTTGAATCTTAAAAATGTCACCAGAATATTTTCTGCTGCAAGCACAAAATTATTTATAGCTATTTACTAGAACAATTAATTTCTTTTTGACTAGATGGATAAACTTTATCACCATACAGGAAGTGAAACACAATAAAAAAAGAAGAAGCAGTTGTTACTTTCTTCAATGGTTTCAACTCCAGGAAGAACCTATGCAAGACCATCTGCCCCCAACATTTTAGTGAATGAAGCATACCGGTGGACATCCTGCAAATTTATTATATTACAAAGATCAGAGCCAAGTGGAAATAAGGAAGTACAAATTAATTGAAAAAACAGGATTGGCACCTGAACTTCAAACACCACACATTTGTTGAAAAGGAAGTATAAATTAATTAAATATTACATATAACATTTTGAACAAAATTTGATCAAATCTGATTAAGTTGAAATGGGAATAGGATCCTCTCCATCTCAAATGAATCGATTTCATGATTTGGATTTTAAATATTACAAATCTAAAGATGTCTCTAGTGCCATCATCATGTATACCTTTTAGATACGACAAATAAAATATGAACACTGAAATGGACTATCCCCATTTTACTTGAAATTGAGAGGAACCTTGCCCATTCAAATGATACTGTTCTTATGGAAAATTCTTAGGTTGAGGAGTATAGCATGGCTCCAATTATATGTTTCTAACCTTTTGATTAATTTAGAATCAGTGACAAAACCAACAAAACAAAAATTACACCTCCTACATACATAACATTGCATTTTGGTGTCGGCATTTGGTATTCATGGTAGACACAAAAACCCATTCATACTTGTTCTCATTTAAAAGTATGAAAATAAAGAATTATATGTCCCAAAAAAAAAAAGAAAAAAAAGAAAACAAAGTAATCAAAAAACATTCACCAACTGATTGCTACTGATTTATGCATAAAAGTGAAAATTTTCATATTTATTGTAGTCACCAACAGCACACCTTCCTTCAATGCCATCTATAGACAATGTCAAATTACCAGATAGGTTCACTTCAAACAGGATTGGCAATAACACATATAGAGATTTAGAATAAAAAGTGATGAGATTCATAGTTTCTTTTTACTTTTTTATTGGTAAGATACACGCGCATCTGGCGGGTCTTGTACCCACAACCTCACCCTCCACCTTGCTCTTACAAAGGGAGGAGGTGCCTTTTGAGCTAGAGGTCAATGGCAATGATAAGATTCATAGTTAGGAAAAAGAATTACTTAAATTTTGATCCAATTATGTTCAGACAATAGACATGGAGATTCATAGCAAAACTACATTGATACCTTTTAGCTGCAAAGGTATCAATGTATTTTTGATACATGGAGATCCATAAACATTTGTTAGATTAATGTATACAAAGAAAATTTGGCATTGAATGACTCCCTCAGTTAAAAATTTAAAACTTACATTCACGATTTCCGATTCCTTATCCAAAACTAGCTTTTGCCATTCATTTTCTTCCAGCTTCAAGGATCTTCCTTCATGGAAAAACTTCAAACCACTCTCTGACCTACAAATGTCTTTTGAATTGATTGATTCTAATAAAGTTGATGCCAAACGCTTGGATAAGGGATATGGAGGTACTCCTTTAAAAGAATCTGCATAATGAGTATGAACTATGAAGAGTTAACATCCACCTTGAAAGTAATAAAGCAAACATCTAAAATTCCAGTGCAAATTGCACTTTTTCCCAAGGTGGGCATGCCTCAAGGTGTATATGCAGGAGCAGATTCATTCATAATAAATTAACGAAATTTTATGTTGTTTGTCAACCATCTACAACCCTCCTCACTTTTTCAATCTAAGCAATAGATAGGTGCATATCTAAATTGCCGCCAAGCAATATCAACTTATTTATCGGCAATAAACACTTTATCCTAAGGTGGTATAATTGCAATGTAATGAACCTGTTAGTTTGGCATTATTTTCATTTTGACCCTTCATGTTTCAAAATTTGTCCCTTCATGTATGATTCAAATTTTTGTTTAGCCTGTCATGAGAATGAAAATTTTAAAATGTAAAAAGCCAAACAGAAAACTAAAACGAAAATTTGAGAAAGCGAGAAAGTTGCATCTTATTTCTAGGAAGCACAGACATAGGTATGATATGGTGACACGAGCATTTTTGAAAAATTATAACATATAATGGCCGGTACTACACTAGTACGACACGGATACGACACCCTAAATAAAATGTCCATATACCCTAGTCTTATTTCTTCAATGCAGAAAAGTATTTATACAACTTGTAACCAACTTGCCCCAACTCTTGCAATCTTTCAACTAACTAATTAACTATCTTGACTCTTCTTGATTACAAGGCAAACTATGTGATTACAAGAATCAAACCTATAGTACATGTTTGGGTTCACAATTTGATTAAAATTCTAATAACCTAGAAAAACAACCAATCCGGAACTAAGTGTATCAAAGAAAGAAAAAAAAAGGCATTGAATTCATCAAATGTTACTGGTGGTGGTCATGTTGGGATCGAGTTTGAGGAGGTTGAAGCAGAAGGAGTTGAGAGGCCTAGATCAAATTCTAAGGTTTCGTTTATGTGAGACTCCAGGGTGTACTTCACCACCTCTTCCATACACTCCCTCAGTTAACCAGAGTGTAATAAGTGGCCACCACATACCATTTTCTTTCGGTTATAAATTATAATTAACAAAGTTAAGATGGAAAGATTAATTTTGACAATTCTTAAACTTCATTATTTGATTGAAAACTAATTTTTATTATACTTGTGATTTAAACTCACCCAAAGACAATTATCTAACTTCAAGGAAACAGTTATATATGGGTTTGGTAGTACTTAACTTAGTAGGATTTTTATGTGAAATACACAAATTAATAAATGTCAGTAGGAAAAAAGCCTACATTAACAAGCCTATTAGAAGTGATATACACTCGAATTGATAATAAATAGTTTATAATTTTATGAGCATAAAGCCTTTAACAAACCTACAGATTGATTATAGATTGTTTTGATACAAAGAGATCATACTCTGGGTTTTTGTGTTTGATTGTGCATGTCCTCCATTTCAAATATCTCTCTATTTATATTTAAGGCTTTGATAGTTAGCATTGTCTTTTTTGCCAACTGTCATGCACTTATTTGGATAAAACTACTCGTGATAACAGCTAGTCTTTAGTTTCCAATGGATTGGTGCCATTTGTCTCCCCTTGTTTTGTTTGTTTGTTTCTTTATTTATATTTTTTTTACTAATAGCTGAGAGTTCTTGTTAATTCACTAATGACAAAGCAGTCCTGTTGGCAACGCCTTTGTGCAATATTGGCCTAACACTCATGACTTCTTTTTTTTTTATTTTTTTTACATAGAAAAAACACTCATGACTTAATAGTACAAAACTAACAAATGACCATAAAAAGTCAGTTTATTTTATTATTTAATTTATTTTTATTATTATTTATAAATTTTAATGTATTTTTTGGGACTATTTATAAGTATCAGTATACTATTTTAACAAATTTTTACCTCTATTTTTTACAAGAAATTTTCCTTTTTAACCAAATAAGTGCATCTGAGCAGACCCTGAAGGGGGTGTATTAGCACCCTGGTCTTTTTTGAAGTCTAAACAATACTAGTGAGAGGATTGGTGTTATGCAAAGAGTAGTTGAAATATTTAAGTAGGGCATAACAAAAAATTAGTAAAGTGTAACCTTGAAAAAGTAGAGTTGTTAAAGGTGAATTATCCCAATGCAGCTGATAAAAGTAATATTTTCTCAGTTTTGGGGAAAAACAAATCGTGATTTCAGGGATAAAGATCAATCTCTTCTCCTAATTCAGAAATAATCATCCAAATCCAAAAAAACAGAAACCCATAGTTGATAGTCCAAAACCAACATAAACCCACAAGGCCAAATCCCATGAGCTTCAAGAGCAAGACCCACTTCTCCTAGAACACTTACTCAAGCAGAGCAGCCCATCAAGTCAACGCCGCTAATTCCAGTTCTGGGTATGTTTCTGAACCGCAATAATTCCTATTTCTGTTGTTTTGTTTTTTTTGGTGACTGAGAATATACAAGACCTGGCCTTTTGTCATCTGTTTGATATTGTTTTCAGGAAAAATTTACCTTTAAACGTGCTTAGAAAAATCTTGCTTCTTAGTCACGTGGACTTTTTTTTTTTTTTTAGCGGGTCATATAACTTATTTCAATAATACACGTGGATATGAAGTTCATGAATCGACAAATACATAACGAGTTAGAAGAGATCTAAACTAAACAGATGTAAAAGGAAACTCTGTCCTTTTCTCATCCACTTGTTTTTGCATTCCCTTTGAATTTTTTTTTTTTTTTTTTGTTAAGAATTTGCCAATTCGGTTAAGGCTCTTTGTGATATAAAATATTTGGTGTTTTATTGATCAAAATAATACAAAACTAAACACTGCTCAACATTCTCCTTAACACTAAATAAGCTTATTTCAACCGCCTTATTTTGCTTTAAAAAAAAAAAAAACTTGTATCTAGAAAAATGAGAATTCAGAAAGCTGTACCTAGAAAAAATCAAAATTCCCCTTGCTCATCCAAACAAGAACTTACTACTAGATCAAGATGTAAAGGTTGTACTTATATATATACATCATATTATTTTCTCTCTTTTGCGTGGAAAACAGAGAGTATAACTTTAGATAGAGCAGAAATGGAAGAAAATAATACATATGACCAACCTTAACTAATTTCACGAGGATCTATATCTGACCCCAAGATTTTGGGACTACGGCTTTGTTTGTTGTTGTTGTATGATAAACATATCTTTGCTCCAGTTTTTTAGAAATTTTATTCATTAGTGTCAAAGGTACCATAATATGCAAGCAGAGTATACCTTGTTTCTATACTTTCAAGTTCATTAATCATTTTGCGGCACATTATCTTTATCTCCCCCTGAATTTTGTTCTACTATGTCAGCTGCTATTTGTAGTAATGAATGTCTAAATCCAAAGTGCACCTCAAAACTAACAAAACTCAAATTTTGACCCTTGATGTTCAACAGTCTGTCTGGACAGGGCAAGCTTTCTCTTCAGTTCTAGTGTAAAATCATAAAAAATCAGATGGACAACTCTGATATCTCTAAGCAGTTGGAGAACATTAGAGCACGGATACGCAGTGTGTACAACATTGGACAGTCATCCAACCCTAGTAGAGAAGAAAAGAACCAGGTGTACACCGGATCACTTCCTCCAGATGTGATCCCTGTGAATCAAAGAGATCCAAACACTGACCTAAGAACAGCACAAACATTTAGGCTCCCTACACTCCTTGAAGAATTTAATGACATTCTGAGTTTGGATGGTCTAGTAGTATCTAAAGATGATTTCTTAGATAATGAATGGGCCGACAGACCTGCTGTTAGACTGACAACATTAACAGATCAACAAGTATGTCAGCTGGGAAGGTTTCTATTGCATTCTTTACAGACAAGGATTTCCAAACAAGGTGTTGCAGTCATTTTTGTTTTAGCATTCCATTTGAGAGCTCCAGGAGTAGGATCCACTGAAAGAATGTTTGAAGCTACAGATCCACATAGTAAACCGTCTGATAGAGAGTATAGTGACTTTGAAGATGTCCTAGTACCCACAAGAGAATCAATTCAAGCATCAGAGCGTGGAGATGTAGTAGAGAATGCCAAAGCGTACTCATTCTTAGCTGCATCAATGCTCCGATTGTTCACACGATCCTCTGAAAACTATTGCCCAGCTTGGAATCACATTGTCAATGGATTTAAAACTTTTTACGTTCGTCATTGTCCTGTTACTAAAATTGTTCCTAAAGCAGAGGTGATCCAGGCCATCCATGTACATTTTGCTTATGATAAAGTATTCAAAGCTACATTATACAGATTGTTATATATGTCTAACTCAAAGCCCAGCAATGATAGTCTCAAGGGATTTCTGTACGATAACCATCTGTCTCACAATGGTATGCATATCGTTTCAATATTCTGTAGGCTCCGTGATGCTTTAAATTGCAATCCTGATATTTTGTTAAAGGCTATACGGACCCCACAATTTGACCGGCAGATTCAAGCTCTGGTGAAAATTCTTGGATACATGAATGAAGAAGTAGGTCAACATGAGAGGCAGATGTGGAAATATGGGAGAATTTTCGATGAAAAATTCATGTCTGTACTACAGACAAAAGCATGTCCTAAATTGGTAATGATGTTAGCTGCTGCTCTTCAACAAGAAAGACCTGAAGGAGCAGAGAATATTCTAAAAATCAAACAACTTGAAGATGTGAGTGAGGAAAATAAAAAGAAATGTATTATCGTTGCCGAAGCTGTGAGAAAGATGATTAAATCCTCACACAAACAAACAGCCTGATTCATCGTCTGCAATTGAGTAAGTTATTGACCTTCATATATCTTCCATGGACAACTTTTTTCTTTTCCTTTTATGTAAGGATTCTCTGCTTTTATTTAAGTAAGATAATACATCCTATGTTCAGATGGCTGTGTCAAGTAGGCACTTTTTTTCCTCCATGGAGGACATCCTAGACTTACGTAATTTGACTAATTTCAGTTTTAACTATTGTGATGCTCTAGTACATCACCTGTGTACAGTGGGCCTCAGATTTGTTTGATCTTTTAAATAAAACGTCATATTTACCTATATATGTTGTTTATATGTAAAAGCATAGCTCCTCTTGACCAAACATAACATTTTCATAGGCATCCTAATACATTCACTTTCTAGTAGGTCAATCTCGGTGTATTGATCATGATGTGATTAAAGGATGTGTTAAGTCAAAATCAATAAGAACTGGGGTGGTAAATGAGTCAAGTTTTTTATAAATAACTCAAGGCCAGCTTGGGAAAAGATTTGTTTATGTTCATTTGTTTAACAACTAAGCCAAGCTCAAACCCAAGTTTAGGCTCGATTGTTAAACGAACCAAGCTCCAACATAATAATGTGTTTGTGAAAAAGCTAGTGAACATGAGACTCGATTTAACTATATATAATATTATATATTTATATGTATATATCTAATAATGTATTGAATTAGACTTGAGATTGTAAGTTTGTAAATGAGTTCATATGATATCAAATTATTATTTTGTAGTTTATTGATGATATAAACAGTCCCTTTGTAGTAAAAATTATAATTTTTGTAAATCCATGAATGAAAATTATTTTATCTAAATTATTAGCATAGATTTTGAAGGGATAATTTTTTGTTGTTGTTGTGATTTTACTATATATGAGAAAAGAATAAGTTAACATGTAGTTTTGTTTGGTGATTAACTCAAGTTTGGCTTGTGTTGAAATAAATTTAAATGAACAATCTTGAATTTTTAATATTTGGCTCGTTTATAGCCCCTAATAAGGACACCATTGGAGGGTAAAGGGTATTTGTATACTTTTATTATTTTATGTTAGTAATATATAAAGACGGTAGGCACACTTACGCTATAGTACACTGCATTTAGATCTCCCTCTCTCTTCCTCTCTCTCTCTATGTGCTCTCTTGATGAATAAGTAATTTTATTGATCAAAAAACACCTGAATTACAACTTCAAACAAAGCAGGATACCCTGCTGCTAAATCAACACTAGAAGACACCTAACATAGTACATTCCCCTACTACAAACACATCGCCTACCCGTAAGGCTGTAACAAGCAGGCCTCACCCTTATACCAGGTGCAAAGAAACCGAGCCTACAAACATGGTATTTAACCAATACACAGCTACAAGCAAAGTCCTACCCTACAAACAACAGTCCACACACCTATTACAACAATACAAGCAGAGCAAAAACTAAACAAATGAACTTCCTCCCACTACAAGCAGACACAGTGGATGGAAATTTTACCAACTACAAAATTATCTTGTTATGAGAGGAATTAGGCACTCCTTTGCAAAAATTAGCCTTCCATCTGACATCACTCAAAACTTGCTTTAATAGCCTCCTCTGACAAACTATTGCTACTATACACACTGGCATTATGTTGCAACCATATGTGATACACTAACTTGAAAAATATAGCTTTAACCCCTCCCATCTTCAAAATCCGAAGACCCCACTGCAAACATTCAGACCAAGAAGATATAGCTTGGTGAAAATCACAAAATCCCAACATTTGGGACCAGATCCTACTGGTGATAGAACATTCAAAAAACAGGTGGTCTGTTTCTGCAAAATACACAGCACATCACCAACATACCCCTGTTTTAGAAGCCTTTCTCAAGTTGATAACCTATTTAGAATTGCTATCCAGCAAATAAATGAGTGTTTAGGAATGGAAGCAGGATGCCACACCAATTTCCACCAAGGCACTCATCATGCTTAGCTCTAATCTCAAGCTGAAGAGCAAAGGCATATACCAGATTTGGAGATTTACCAATGCATAGAATCCTGATCACCCAAGTGTATCCTTGAGAGATCTACTTGCATAATCACCATTTCTTCATATCTAGCAGGTGGGCAATCCTGCAACCATTCTTTAACAATCTATATACTCTGGCATTCAAAGAACTAGAACCTTCAACAACTATTCTGTAATTAAACTAAGGCAGCAAAGCCCCCTTAGGATGCCAATTATCATTCCACACAAAGGCCTTTTCACCATTGCCAATTGAGTGTTAAATCCATGGTTTAACAGTGACCCTAAGCTTAAGAATTTTTCTCCGTCCCCATGAACATCACTGGGGAATGTTAACAACCCAGAAACTTCTACCTCTTAATAGGTAAACATGCACCAAGCAACCCATAGTGAACCTGCCTGAGTGAAAAGGTTCCAAATATGTTTAATAATAGCAAACTTGTTCAAATCTTGGATCCTCTTTAAGTCCTAAACCTCCTTCAGGGTTTGGAGAATATACCCTGTCCCATGCCACTTTAGCTCCTTTAGCCTCAGTATCAATACCCTTCCACAAATAGCTATTGAAGCTCTTCTCAATCTGCTTGATCACTTCCTTTGGCAGGATAAGCACATTACACCAAAGGCTTGTATGCTATACAAGACAGATTGGATCAATTGCAGCCTACCAGCGAATGACAATCTTCTAGCAGACCGAGAATGGATCCTAGCTGAGATCTTATCTATCAAAGGCTTGCAGTCCCTACTTGAGAGCTTACCGATATCAATGGTAAGCCTAAATATCGAATAGGCAATTGCCCTTCAATAAACTCTAGTGAAGCTAAAAGTTGAGTTTTTGACTCAGTAGGAGGAGTGGCTCCAAAGAAAACCTCACCTTTGCTGCAATTTTCCTACAAACCTGACATGGCCTTGAATTCATCCAAAAAATTTTAAACAATTTTTTATGGAGGTTGGATCAGCACTTAAAAAATCATTAGATTGTCAGCAAAACATAAAATCTCGGGTTAAACTGAAATCCATGCTCCTTAGTGACCCTTTCTCTCATAAGCCTAGAAAATGCTTCCATTGCAAAAACAAAGAGTTAGGGTGACAAAGGGTCACCCTGCCTCAAGCCTTTGCATCCTCTAAAATACCCAACAAGACTGCCATTAAAAGCAACAGAGAATTTAGGCGAAGTTATTCTTACCTCCAACCACTGCAAGAACTTGTCCGGAATACCACAAGCTGCTAAACATACTGAATTGAGTCATACGCCTTCATTAAATCGACTTTAATAGTGCACCTAGCTACCCCTTTCTCCTTGTGATAGTCCCTTACCATTTCTACCTGTGATAAACACTGTTTGAGTAGAGCCAATCACATCAGCAACAGTGGCGGAGCCAGGAATTTGTCTTGGGGGGGCCATATATAATTTTTTATTTTATTTTATTTTATTTTATTTTTTGTGTATGAAATGTAAAATAGTAATATACAATACTTCATAACTCTATTTTTTCTCTTTTATTTGTTGAGAAAATTGTTAAAATACCTATATGTTCATTTTAAAGATAATGAATGTTTAATTATTGTAATTTGTTTACACATGTAATGTAACGACTCAAGGAAAGCGCTAGCCACATCTGCGCTATACCTTAAAAGGACTAGTCACAATTGAGGTTCCTTGTAATTGTTAATAAAGCCCAGATCTACCCAGTAAATACCCGATGTGGGATTCATCACACACCCACACACATCACACAATCAATCAAATTGGGGTATCACAATCTCCCCCACTTAAATCCCTAACGTCCTCGTTAGGGCCCACTTTGTGGGGTAGTGTCTTTGAGCCCACACGGGATTACTAGGCCAGCTCTGATACCATATGTAACGACCCAAGGAAAAGCGTTAGCCACATTTGCGCTATACCTCAAAAGGATTAGTCACAATTGAGGTTCCTTGTAGTTGTTAATAAAGCCCAGATCTACCCAATAAATACCCGATATGGGACTCATCACACAATCAATCAAATTGGGGTATCACACATGTATTTATAGATTGTATTTTATTTAAATGAAAATTATATTTATTTTTAGAATTTCTTAAATATGTTTGTATATTATTAGGTATGGGGACAAAAATAATAAGGTTATTTGAAAATTATCAAATTATTTAAGATATTTTTCAAAAAAAAATTATTTTATTCATAAATTTTGGGGGGGCCCAGGCCCCCCTCGGTCATCAAGTGGCTCCGCCACTGATCAGCAAGGCAAAGCTTTAGTCTATTTGCTAGGATTTTTGTGATTCACTTCTAAACGATATTACAACATGATATGGATCTCCCATTTTTGAGGGATTTCGCACTTTAGGGACAAGAGTAATGATGGTAGAATTCACTTCACAATAATTTCCCTAAAGAGAAGAAGGAACTTATAGCTTTTGAAACATCTTCCTTGACTATATCCCAAGACTTCTTGTAGAAATGAACAGAGTATCCATCCGGGCCTAGTGCCTTTTTTTTGCGTGGATTATTTATGTAAAATTTATTCAAATCATAAAAAAGAATCACCCAAGTATACACAATGTATACAACTGGGGAAACAGAGTCTAGGCCTAGTGCCTTATCCCCTTTAATGGAAAACAGGGTCCTTATTTCTTATGCTGTCACCTCCCCTTGAAGCATAGCCTTCTGTTCTCAAGGATTCTTGATTCCATTAGTTTATCCAATTTGTTAATCTTGGCCACATCAATATGAGCAGGAGAACCTAGCAACCAAACAAATATCTAATCTGATTCTTCGTTGATCTAACTCTGACAGTCCAATGAAAAAACCAGTATTTTGATCTCCCAGATTTAGCCTACTATTCCTAGACTTCTGCTTTAGAAAGCTCTCCTCAGCATAGCTCAAAGACATAAAACAATGAGACTTCTCTTGTTCCTACTGCAGCAATGTTTATTGTCTAGGGAAAAGCAGAAGTGTTCTTTGAACAGCCCCAAGTTCCTCTAGCTTTTTGGACTCTTTAAGTGATAAGCGTCCAAGATGATCTTTATTAAATTTTTTTAACTCAGCCTTCAAAGCAAACAGAACATAGGAACCCCAAAAACCTCCTGAGACTAGATTGAACTAACCAGATGCATAAACTTAGGATGATCAGTTCAAAAATTAAAAAACTGAAATGGTTTTGGATAACTGTTTACCTCTACTTGTGAGAACATAAAGGAAGTTGCATGATCAGAAACACCAGGAGGAAGGAACTCCACTCCAATGGGAGGAAAACAATCAAATCTAACTGGATTGACTAGTATCTTGTCAAGCTTTCATGCCTTGAATTGAAAATCCTCACTTCTACTGGTCCAAGTGTACAGAGGTCCAATATAGGGATGATCCAGAACCTCCAGCTCTATTAAGCAATGACAAAACTCCTCTTCAAATGAAATAGAACCCAAACCTCCAAACCTTTCACCAGGCCCCTTTACAATATTAAAGTCACCACCTATCAAACATGGCTGATCACCAATCTGGGACTTGAGGCTATGCAAATTTGACCATAAATTCTTCCTCACAATACCACTATTTGAGCCATAAACAAAGGAAGCATAAAATGAGTATCCTTGTGGTAAAGTAATCGCACAATGATTTAGTTGATCACTACAAACCCATATTCTACCTAAATAATGACCTCTTTGTCATCACGGAAACTTCAGCCAGGAACAATCGCCTTCATAATGCTGAAACCTACTAATGTACAATTTTACCTCTCTGTTTAAAGGGGTCATTAAGGCCCCTAATATTCCATATAATGAAATTCATATGAAACCTGTACTTTGCAGAGGGTTACAAAGGGGGGGTTTGGTAGGGGTGTTTAAACAACCGTTTTTAATGTTTAAACACCACAACACATATTTCCACAACATTTTTTTAACTCACATGGATTTCCACAACACTTAAACAACGATACTAGAAATTTCTAACCAAACGGGCCCTAACATTCTTTACCCCTTTTATCTCTCCTTGCACTGCATGTGTCTCCTAGTGTTTCTTCTTCTTTTTGCTTTTGATTATAGCCCCTTGCTGCATTGCAGCTTCAACGAACTGTTTTATGGTACTGTCCATCAGAGTGTTCACTACCTTTCAGTTTAGGAGATAATGCTGAAGGTTCACCAATTTCCCAAACACCCACTATAGTAACTTCCAAAGCTTGATCTAATACAGAATTTCTCATTGGAGTAGATCTTATCTACATCCTCTCATTTGAAGAACTATTCACAGGAACCATCACTTGGGACCTCAATGAACTTCCCATAGGATTCGGCTCTGGCCTAATCTTCTCATTTGGAAGTGACACATTAACAGAATTATACCCTTGAGGTTGTAATGGGCTTAGGGGAGCTCCATTACTCATTTTCTGCTCCTTATTTACATCCCCAACCTGCTCAGTTGGCTTCTCCTTCATCTTATTCTTTAACGGGCATGAATGAAACAGAGTGACCAAAGATTTTGCAATTGACACAACTCTGAGGTTTCCAGGGATAGACCACTTTAACCTCCAAATATACATCTTTCCTCAGTTCTACAGAGATAGTCATAGGTAGTGGACTATTAGCTTCAATTTCCACACAAACCTTTGAACCCAAGCCACTTCTGTTTCTCCGTGAGAGAATCAGTATATAATGGAATGCCCACCCCACTAGTGATATGACTCAGGCACTCGGGGTTCCAATATTCAACTGGTAAGTGAAAGATCTTGATCCAAATAAGAATCCTTTTGAGATTGAACTTGATAGCTTGTAACCCAGGTTGCCATTTATGAAGAATAAGGGACTTGTTTGCTGCAAACCATAATCAAGCTTCAATAATTTCATCCCTTACCCGTGCATCCTCAAAATTTAAACAAGAATAACCCTCCTTCCGTGGTCATCACTTCCACCTTGCCAAGTTGGCTCCATTGATGGTCCACAAAATTCTTTACCAGATGGAAAGGTAGAGATTTATCCATGAATTGACCCCCCAAATAATTCACCCGTTCTCCAACGCCTTCCTCCACTGCATCCCAAGGGGGCTTTACAATAGTTCTGCCATTTATCCTCTCTGGAATAAAGAATTCAAGCACTGCAGGTTGGTCCCTACAATCTCAAAATAGAGCTCGCCAATCTGAGATGGTGGGTCTAGCAAAAGAGATTTTTATCATCCAAATTTCAAATCAATGAAGACTCAGATTTTGGTGGGAGATGATAGTATTCCTTCCTTGCGTATTGTGTATTCTATAATTCTTTTAGTGGCTATGGATCATCTACGTCAGAGACTTCAATTTAGGATGACTAAGCTTTGGTCACTTCTTTAGGGAGGCAGGGCCTCTCGTAATGGTGGTTGGAGTAACTTTACTAGAGGTGTTTTTGGTGGTAATTCTTGTTTTGGGGGCCGTGGTAGTAATTCTAATGTTGGAGGTTGAGGTTTTGGAAATTATAGTTATGGGATTGATGCTTTTGGTAGAGGCCGAGGAAGAGATGGTGTTTGGCGTTTGTCATTTTACCCATTGTGGGGGTGTAAATCATAGTAATATGGTGTTATGATCTTCATGTTAAACCTTGGGCTAACCCAGCTAACCAGGTTTCTACTCCAACTACATCTACTAGTGATTCCATCACTCTTTCTGGGGAGGAATGTAATGCGTTACTTCAGTAGCAAGACAAACTATTAGTATTTGATATGGCACATTTGCTCATTAGGTAATATAGCATGTTTTTCATCTCTTCCTTCAATTCCATCAGTAATAGACTCAATGGCTTCACTCACATGGTTGGTAAGACCAATTTATTTTTCCACTTTTTAAATTTTCAGTCAACTAAAATTCTGTTGTCCTAGCTGATGGCCTATTAGCAAGCTCACTAAATCCCTTAATTGTTCGGTAATCTTTTATCCTTCCAATTGTGTTTTTCAGGACCTCAAGTT
This sequence comes from Quercus tomentella, assembly GCA_028535165.1. Lineage (NCBI taxonomy): Eukaryota > Viridiplantae > Streptophyta > Magnoliopsida > Fagales > Fagaceae > Quercus > Quercus tomentella. The sequence continues at coordinate 9,378,769 of JAPQVY010000122.1, read as the reverse complement.
GAAGAGGATGATTAGTGGAGGTCATGAATGGGATGGTCTTTATTACCTTAGTTGAGCTCCTGCAAGTGGTAGTCTTAAAAGCATTACAAACAGGGGCGTCACCTCATTAGTGGCACTATTGTCTCTTTAGTCTTACTGTGGGATTATACATCAAACCTCTTGTGGCTACTCCTTAACAAAACTTCGGTTGCATAACGAAAAGAGAGACATTTTGTTGAAGTTTCAAGGACTATTATGCTTCAATTGCATCTTCTTGAACATTTGTTAGGGGGTGCCATTCTTAGTACTGCATGTTATCTTATAAACTCTGATGCCTTCCTCTATTAGTGGTGTAATTCCTCATTTTGTTCTAAATCCTGGTAAGCCTTTGTTTTCTCGTTTGATATTTGGCTTTGTATGTTTTGTCTAGGTCTTTACTCTAGGACATAGGTTGATTCTAGTCCTAGGGCCATCAAGTGTGTGTCTTCCATGGTTATTTCAAAACTCAGAAATGATGTAACCGAGAATCCTTAGTCTTAAAGGAATGTTATGTGTAGATGTTACCTTGTTTGAAGGTACACTCCCTTCTCTTCTGGAATGTCATTGCATATTATTGTTGTTCTCTACTCTTTTTAACTTTATATTTTCTCCTTTCCACCTGTGAGTACATTTGTGGTCTCCATTTTCAAATTGTTCAACCCCCACAACAAACCCCACCCCAACACCACCACCCCAACCCCAACCACCCCCCCCCCCCCCCCCCCCCCCACAACTCAAAACTCTATTCAAATTATTAGAGGATTTCGTCTTTTCAAACAACCAATTTAGTACACCTACCAACATGTCATTTAAACCATTTTTATATCTTCTACCACATGATGTTTTCAAAGCTAAATGAAATAAATTTTGAAGAATAATGATTTTGAAGAATATAATATATTATCTTCTACCATCTTTAACACTTTTTTCTCTATTTTTGGTTGAAAACTTTTCACAAACATAATATTAGTCTTATTAGCAAAATTGGGTGATAATATATTATATTCACACAAACTATTTTAAAACAACATAATATTTTGAAATTTAGCAATAGAATATATTGAAATTTAACTTACATCTCGTAAAGAGATGCCAAAGTATAGTAAGAGAAGTTATGGAAGATTTTAGTTTCTCAACACAAAGGAAACCAAAATATATAAAATATTTGCTATGGTAAAGGAATAGGTATGTGTTATGGATCCCATTTAATAATAATAAAAAAAAAATAAAAAAAAAAACCTCATTTATTTCAAAAAATAAGGAAACCAAGAGTAGACGAATCTAAGAAGTTTATTAATAGGAAAATGCATTTATTTTCATGAATTAATCATTTATAGGTGGTTTAATAATTATCTTTGTAAAAAATTATTTAATTAAACAATTAAACCACCTATAAATGATTAATTTTTCTGAAATTTATATAAGAAACTTTTGGTTTGGAAATGTAACATTATTACTCAAGTTGACTTGCTTTGGTAACCATAAAAAAAAATCAATAAAATGCACACACACAAAAAAAAAAAAAAAATATATATATATATATATTTAATCACATGTAATAAAGAATACCAAAAAAAAATTATTATGTGTTTAAATTAGTGGAATTGAAACTGTAGGGTCCCAATTTGGGGTCCAGGCCCAACAGGTCGGAGACTTTGGCCCAAGGAATCCAAAACAATGAATTTTTAGAGAAGTGGGTTACAGAACTAGGCCTTGACTAAGTGCATCTAATGAATGTTGGGCCACGCAACACTTACAAACAGGAAAAACCTTCTTTGAGTTCGTTTTTTGTATGATCCGAGGAGACATGGGAGATATATCTCAGTCCTTCTTCATGATTCTGGCTTTTCCTTTTTCTCTTCCTTCCTTTTGTATGGGAAGTCCTCCCACTTATATAGCCCCTTTCATGTCACTAGGACCCTACACTTGTTGATCATTTGAGCCTTCTCCTGCGTGCCCGTCCCATCGGACATCTTCCCCGCCTTTCTGTGAGTTGCGGTAGCCAAGATAACACTGTTCACAAGTCCCCTCCCCATTAATGCGGCCGGAAAAGTAGCTATCATGCATTTAATGCAGCTGCCTGTAGCCTCTCACTTGACCTCATACAATGTCACCCCTCTTATGGGCTTGGTGGACTCATCCCTGTTTCCAACATTTGCTAGAGTGAGTTCTCATAGCTGGCAGAAGACATGTTCGAGCCATATTTGTCACGTCCGAGGAGACCTTCCTCCTCGGATCGCCCCTTAAATGACTGGGCCCACGAAACTTGGGCCTGGAGCCTTTAGCATACCTACATCTTCTTCTCGGACTCGTAAATCCTCCCATACTGGGCTCAAGGCCCATTGTATGACCTTGGGCCTCTGCCCCTACAGAAACGTTTGTCAATTCACTCAAGCAATAAATTTATATACTTTTAATTATATTAATTTTAAAAGATTACATTTTTTCTCTTTAACATGGCATGTAAATTAATTGAAACTAATTTTCTAAATATTCTTTCTATATATTAAGATGATTTAGAAAGTTAGTTATTACATGATGAGGTTAAAACTGTAAAATCAACAAAAATTAAAAACTAAAAACCTACAAGGTAAAAACTCCCCACTAGATAGTAGATAGATACAAATTAAGTTCCTACCCAATGTTTGTCAAAAAAAAAAAAAAAAAAAATCCCACTACCCCAAGTACACAACCAAAACTACCCCACACAGAAACCAATTGCAACTTTCTTGAAAAATTTCCACTTTCATTTGTTAATGTCTTCCCCTTCCCAACATTGTGGAATGCATAAGGAAAAAATCTAATAACATTAAATCCCTAAAACTCCAAACTCATAATATTCCTTCAATTTATGTTTAATTTTTCATCCTATTTCCAACCTATACTATCTTCTTCTGCACTCTCTGTTTTATTTACTGAATTCTTCTCAATGGTATAAGCGTTTTCCTATGAAAATTGGTAAGCCTTTAAACAAAATTTATATACTAATTTTTAAATTGAATTATATTATGTATCGTATTTTTTCAACATTGTTTCCACTTTCATTTGTTAATGTCTTCCTCTTCCCAACATCATGAGAAAAAATTCTAATAACATTAAATCCCTAAAACTGCAAACCCACAATATTCCTTCAATTTATGCTTAATTTTTTTTATCCTATTTCTAACCAATACTAGCTTCTTCTGCACTCTCTGTTCTATTTACTGAATTCTTCTCAATGGTATAGGCGTTTTCCTATGAAAATTGGTAAGCCTTTAAACAAAATTTATATACTAATTTTTCAATTGAATTATATTATGTATCATATTTTTTCAATTACATATATTGTAAATTGGTAACTCGTGACATTCAGGAATGTGTGAACTATATGAAAAGTGTTATAAAAAATTTAGTTATATATGAATAGAAAATTATGACACTAAACCTTTAAAAAAAAACCTCTCATATGATATTTTCAAATGAACTTATACCATATCTGAATAACACGCAGAATATTGGCTAGTATTTATCAATAATGCATACATTTGTTCTTTATCAGAGTCTTACGAACATAACCACACCTTATTTTCTTAGCAAACACGAGACTCGACGAAGAACAAAGTTGTCAGTAGTACGAACCCGAAGGCAACAGTAGTAAATCCAATCCATCCGAGAATTTCCGCAACCCGTGGCTTCTTATAGGCTAACAGGATAGCAATCATGCAACAAAAGTAACCTGCTAAATCATTGACCAAAATACAATCTAGGAAGATCCTAGAATGTTGGCCACATGAACGGGAGCCAATGCTAGCAGCAGTTGTTTGGACTGTGACCATGATGGACATCTTTATTAGTTTATTTATGGTCGACCTGATCCAGTTCATATCTCCACCTCCACTTTCTATAATATCTTGGCCTTCTCCTCCATCTCCCCCACCATCTCCACCTGTTTCTCCACCTCCACCTCCACCTCCACCTCCACCCTCGCCTCCACCTCCACCTCCGCCTCCACCTCCACCTCCACTTTCACCTTCTCCATAACCTTCGCCTACTCTTACCGGTACATCTATGCCTCTACTTCAACACTATTGCCAAGTTCAACAACTCTTAAGTGCTGAACATCAGGGCTCATTTCAGGACACTGCAATGTGTCATTGTCATTGAAGCTCACTAGATATGAACTCAAGGATGACCATGGATTACGAATTGGTACTAGCATTAGCAAAATCAGCACACTTAGCAGGCTCCATATGTAGTACAACAACACCCATTCATCACGTCCCTGTCATGGAATATTACTCAAAACTTGTTATTTTCCTAGTGGTAAAAGAATTCTATCACCATATTTTTAAGTTGCGTGGGCTAAATCTTGTGTACAATTACTTAGTTGTTATACTTTAAGGTCTTTAATTAAATTTAATCATTTGATTGTATTGATCAATAAATTATAGTTGAATGTAATTAATTGTCCTTAAAAAATAATACAGATTTGTTGTATTGGTTAATGCATAGAACCATGTTCAGAATTCAATTAAGGAAATGTACATTAGTTTGCCCATATATATATATATATATATGTAAAAGTAAAGTTTCAGACACTCTTAATTTCAAGTGAAATAGAAAAAATCATGTTTCGAGCTAAATGGACACTTATGAACTTATTGAGGTATTGTGGGGGGGGGGGGGGGGGGGGGGGGTGGGGTGGTGGTGTAGATTCTAGATAGGCTACAAAGTGCATGCATCATAGTTTTTGCCTACTTCAAAGGTTATGAATATGACATTCTGTATTATTATTGAATAATCCATGCAATACAAGAGAAAGTTTAATATAATATAATTTTTTATGATTTAATAAAAATATGTTTTTGTCTAAATATAAAAATATAAAGTTATAGTTATTAATATGGATGCTAGATGGGCTACATCATAGTTTTTGCCTACTTTCAAAGGAGGTTATGAATATGACATCTTGAATTTATTATCAATAATCCATGCAATACAAGAGAAAGTTTAATATAATATAATTTTTAATTATTTTTTTGTCTAAATATAAAATTATAGTTATTAATATGGATTTATTATGATTGTGTTTTATATGGAAATATATATATATTTTACCGTTTAAAAAAAAATATATAATATACCAAGATTCTAAGAGTTTAAATTTAGAATATAATTTAAATTCAGTTAATATATATATATATATATATATATATTAGAATAATGATGTGTAAAAGTATGAGAGTTAAATAGCTTATGTGGCATATTATAAGGTCAATCAAAAGTCAAACATATTTTGTTTTATATATATTATTTTGTTATATATATATATATATATATGTATATTAGAACAATGATGTATATTAGAATATATATATATATATATATATTCCCTCTTGTTCATTCCCTTTTTTTTTTTTTTTTTAATACAAAGAATGTATTATCTTAAAAATTGGGAGAATAAAGAAATAAAAAGTAAACTATTATACAATTTAGCCACTTGTAAGAGTGTTCAAACAACAGTTTTCAGTGTTTAAACACTGAAAATTCTTGGCCAAAAAAAAAAAAGTGTGTGTTTGGTAGGAGAGTTTAGCTAAGAGTGTTTGAGTAATAGTTATCAGTTTATAGTGTTTAAACACTATATTGTGAAAGCACATCAGACCATTTTTCAGCTTTTGAGTAACAATGTTGAATGACATTGTTGTAAATAATTAAAAAACTGTGGGACCCACTAGAATGACAAGAAACCATATTTCTTTCTCTCTCTGACATGACTTTTCTTTTTTCTTTCTCTCTCTTGCACTTTGTTATCTTTCTTTCTTCCTCTTCTTTCTTTCTTTCTTTCTTTTTTTCCCCTCTTTTCTCTTGTGCCACGCTTAGATGCTCTCTACTTCTTCTCCTTCTTCTTCTTATTTATTTATTTATTTTTTGCCTCTTTCTCCCTTGTACGCTTTCTCAAAGTTTTAAAAACCAAACCAAATTGGTCAGTCCGATTCGTTGAACTGGGAATTGGATGCCAGTTCGGTTTGGAAAAAAAATGCCTAAAACTAGGAAAAAACCAATAAAAAAACAAGGAATCGGAGGCAAATTTGGTTTTGCCCCTGGTCTGGTTTTTAAAATCATGTGCTCTCTCTCTCTCTCTTGCATGCTGTCTTCTTCTTCCTTTTTTTTTTTTTTTTTTTGGCCTCTTTCTCTCTTGCACGCTATCTTCTTCTTTAGTTTTCAAATTTGGTGTGTTGGGTTGTTTTATGGGTTTTGCAAAATGGAATTTTGTGATTTATTTTTTTATTTTTATTTTTTCGCAAAAATTGTTGGGTCCTGTAACACAGAGAGGGAGAGAGGGGGAAGAAGAGGGAGAGAGAGGGGTTATGGTTAATTGAAATACATGGGAGTTTTTCTCTCCTCAAATTAAAAACATTGTTTTTGTTAGAAAAGTTACCAATTTTTTTTTTTTTTTTTTAAAACACACATACCAAACACACTATTATGTTTTTTTTCACATTTTAAAATATGCTATTGAAACAGGGTACCAAATACATTTTTTGCATCATGAGTACTTTAAATACGTGCTTTCACAACATTTTTTAAATCACAGTTTTCACATTATTTTGAACAACAATACTTAAAAACTGCATACCAAACAGACCCTAAATAAGATCAATGACGAGAAAGATGTAGTTTTACTTTTACCTACAAAACCCCCATACAAATTAATCCCAAAATTATGCATCTATCCTAGCAAAAATTACAAACTTACCAAAAAAAAAAAAATTCAAATTACACTACACTAAGGGTTTGTTTGGTTGGGATGAAATGGAGGAATAGAAAATGGGGGAGAGAAAAAAGAGAAAAAATAGAGAAGATGTGTGTGAGAAACAAACTAATTGCTAAACACACACATTTTTTTAATTACACTCTCATCACCAAATGAGGAAAGAAAATGGTGTGGTTTAGCAAAATTCTCTTTGGGCCTACCAAAACTCTATCTCCCAAATTGATGAGAAAACAAGAGAAAAAAAATGGAGGAATGGTTTTTTTTTTTTTTTTTTTAATTTTTTAATTTTTATGTTTGGTGCTCATCCTTTATTTTCTCAAAAGATTTTATTTTATTTTATTTTTTGAGAAAGAAATTTTGGGTTCTTGAACTTTTTGTGTTTCATAAAAAAAATTATTTAAATTAGAGTGTTTATTCATACACAATTTTTTTAATAAAAATATAATGCGTTATTTTTTGTTTTGTCTATAAGGATATGATAGTAAATTTATATAAACTTTATTTTTCATCCACTTTTTTTTCTCAATCAAATAAAATAATTTTTCATCACTCCAATTAAATATTTATAAAGAATTCTATTTTCTAACTTTTCTATCTTTCCAACTAAATAAAATAATTTTCATCACTCCAATTAAATATATATATAAAGAATTCTATCTTCTAACTTTTCTATCCAGAGGGCCATTCCCATGACATTATGTTCGTCACCGTAGGTTGAGTGGTGACTTTGGGACCACAAAATGAAACGGCGTGGGTGTATTTAATCCACTCATTACTAAAACATGCATGTTGCAACACATGCAGACATTCATTCGTTTTAGGTCGCTTGACTTTTGATACATGCTAGTGGATCTAGATGTGTTCATCGAAAGATGTGTTGTACGATGCTAGTGAAAAAAATTAATAATTATGGATACGTTTAGATACAGCTTATTTTATTGAAACTGAAAATTAAAAACTGAAAAATTGTAACAAAATAATTTTTAAATGTGTGAATAGTACCATGAGACCCATTTTTAATGAAAAAGTTGCTGAAAAGTAAATATGTGGGTCCGTGAACAGTGCACAAGTATATTGTTCACTGTGGAAAAGTCAACAAATGCGGGCTAAAAAAAAAGAAGAAGAGGAAAACGCCGAAAATGAAACGCAGACGCACAGATGCTGAAACCAAACGGGTACTATATATATATATGCTAAAGTTTTTAACATCTAGGTCCAAGATATTTACTTTTGGCCCCCCTTTCCTCAAAATTTACAAATTGACCCTTAAAACCCAACCAAAATAAATAAATAAAACCCACCCTTTGGTTGATAGCCTCTTTACATACAAACAAAAAATAATCCCCAAAAACAATTAACAGATCCTTCAACTATGAGAATACAAAAAGAAATCCTTTGGCGTCCGTTCCCATGTTGGTCTTAAGGAATGAGGAGGTAGCTTAAAGAAACTGACCATACATAGTCACTCACTTTACTCTGCTTAGATTTTTTATTCGAGAGAAATGAAGGGTTTGTACTTAGACTACTCTTGTTCACTCTCACTCTTGTGTGTTTGTTTCTCAAAAAAAAAAAAAAAAAAAAAAAAAAAAAACTAGTTAATTTGGTTGACTTGAAAGTTGAAAAGTTGATAGTATTTTTTCTCGAACAATGTCTTAGGGGTTGTGTGGATAATATAGCGTTAATATATTAAAATTGAATAGTTGTGTATAGGGGTGTTCACCAAACCGCACAAACCGCACAACCGCAAAAACCGCACCAAAACCGCCCGCAAAATGGCATAACCGCACCGCACCGCAAGTAACAGTGCACCGCACCGCACCGCACCGCATGATGCAGTGCGGTTTGCGGTTTTATAATATAAAAACCGCACAAACCGCACCGCACCGCACCCTCTATATATATTAATATATTTATTTATTCAATATTAAATATATATATATATATATATATATATATATATATATATAATATATATATATATAAGGACAAAAGATCAATACATTATAATTTAATACCCTAGCAATATCTAATTGTTTTGTAAACATAGCCGCCACACTTCAACCTAGAGTCCTAGACTACTCACTGCCGTACCAGTTGCCCTTACTATTGAGGTATTCATGTGTTCAATTCAAGTTTTCCTTTGTTAAAGTTAATCTATTGGCCTATTATACTATTCACTCAGGACAAGTTGTTAAAGTCAATCTATTGTTAAAGTTTTTCTTTGTTCAATTCACTGCCATTGCACCAGACTATTAGTCGTATCTCATTGTTCTATTGTTAAAGTTTTTCTTTGTTAATTATATTATTTTTTTATTGATTGTTGTGTTGGTATACTGCACTTGGGACTCCTACGTTAGATATTTAAGTTAGATATATATATATATATATATATATTTTTATGTTAGATATTATTTACGTTAGATTGTTAGAAGCTATAGGTTGTGATCAATTTCCATCTTCAAGGAATTTGTTATTTTATTATTTATATATTCTATGGCAAGTGGCAACGAAGTGAGAACCTAAGCTATACGTTCTGATCAATTTCCAACTTGCAAGCTTGATCTGCACAGCTCTATTTCATCTTAGTTGGCTATGTTCTTCAAGAATAATTATACTACACTAGCATGTTTAGAAAAACCACTTCTTATTTATCCTCTCCAGTAATCAATGAACATGATGTCATTGGATTGAAACAATTCCGATAATCTGCAACTTAATTCATGAATATTCCATCTTATGACAGTAAAAATTTTCGTTTCGTAAAGTAACAAATATCATATGCTTCCCTGCTATATATATATATATATATATATATATATATATATATTTTTTTTTTTTTTTTTTTTTTGCCTTGACCTCCTGCAAAACTCCTTTTCTAACCTATATATATGTGTGTGTTTGTTTTTTCAATGGCCCTAGATGGATGCTCCCTCAAATCCAAATCCACCTGCACCAAATGGCCCTAATGACCCTTTGATTGTGGATGATGAACCCCTACCAAAAAAAACTAGAGTTAATGAGAATCGGTCCACTAGAGAGCCATCTGATGTTTGGGAGCATTTTGTTAAGTTACAAAATCGTGAAAGTCAGAATGCAAATATTGTAAGAAGCAATACAATGCTACAAGGAGGAATGGGACCTCATCCATGCGGGCTCATATACTAAAATGTAAGAAGATTCCGGGTGTCATTGACACGAGCCAAACCACTTTGAGTTTCCAAGCAAAAAAAACTGGTGGTGTTGAGGGAGAGTTTAGTAATGAGCTTGTTGTTGCTAAATTTTCTATTGAGAGAATTCGGATGGCACTTGCGAGGATGATTATAGTGGATGAGCTACCTTTTAGATTTGTTGAGCATGATGGTTTTATATACTTTATGGGGGTGGTTGAGCCTAGGTTTCCTGTGCCTTCTCGTCTCACGGTGGCAAGGGATTGTATTAAACTTTGGTTGGGGGAAAGGGAGAAGTTGATAAGCTATTTGAAATTGGGCAAAGGGTGTCTTTGACTACTGACACATGGACTTCCATTCAAAACCTCAACTACATGTGTCTCACTTGCCACTATATTGATGGTGATTGGACCTATCAAAAAAGGATTTTGAATTTTTGTATAGTTCCAAATCATAAAGGGGAGACAATTGGGAAAACTATTGAAAGGTGCTTGAATGATTGGGGTATCAAAATGGTGATAACTGTCACAGTTGATAATGCTAAACCTAATGATGTGGCTCTTGATTATTTGAAGAAAAAGTTGGAGATGAAGGATGGTTGTATGTTGGGAGGCCGGTTCTTGCACATGAGATGTGCTGCTCATATATTGAATCTCATTGTGCAAGAGGGATTGAAAGGCATTCATAACTCAATTGTTAAGGTGAGGAATGCAGTGCGGTATGTTAAATTATCTCCAAAAAGGATGGATAGGTTCAAGGAAGCTGTAGAGGATGAAAAAATCCAATCTAAGAGTTTATTATCTCTTGATGTCCCTACTAGATGGAATTCCACATATCTTATGTTAGAGGCAGCGGAGAAGTTTGAAACAGCCTTTGATAGGATGCATGAAGAGGATGTGGAATTTATTTCTTACTTTATGGAGGTAGATGGAAATGGGAATCAGAAGCACATAGGTCCTCCCAAAGGTGAGGATTGGGTGAATGTCAGAATGTTTTGTAATTTTCTCCGGCTTTTTTATGAGGTAACTCTACGTTTTTCTGGTTCTTTATTTGTCACTTCAAATACTTATTTTTGTGAGCTAGTGGGCATTCAAAATGAATTGCATAGATTGTGTGGCATTGATGGTGATCCTCTCTTAAAAGAAATGGCACAATCTATGAAGGAAAAATATGAGAAGTATTGGGGAGACATTAAAAATATGAATTTGATAATGTTTATTGCCGTGGTTCTTGACCCAAGATATAAGATGAAATATTTGCAATATTGGTTTAATAAGTGGTATTCAAAAGAGAAGGCAGAGTTTGCTTTAAAATTGGTAAGGGATGCTTTAGATGACTTGTATGCTCACTATGCAAAGGGTACTGAATTATCAAGTGCTAGTGGCAATGGGCAGGCCACTAATGTTGGTTCTTCAATAGAATCAAGTGCTAGTTTTCCATATGATCCATGGAAGATTGCTTCACATGAGTTTGATGAACACATAGCTAAAGAAGATGATAATGAATGCACTACTGATGTTGACAAATATCTTAATGAAGCTAGTGAAAAAAATAGGGAGGGTTTTGATATTTTGGCTTGGTGGAAGGTGAATTCTACTAGATATGTAATCCTTTCCGAGGTAGCACGAGATGTCATGGCTATTCCTGTGTCTACTGTTGCTTCTGAGTCAACCTTTAGCACGGGGGGTCGTGTTTTGGATCCTTTCAGGAGTTCATTAGCTCCTAAAACTGTGGAGGCCCTTATCTGTGCTCAAAATTGGTTAAAAAACCCATCTAAACCAATCAATCTTCGGGAAGCAATGAATGTCTAAACCAATCAATCTTCGGGAAGCAATGAATGAAGTGGAAAGTCTTGAGCAAGATGTTGAAGCAGGTAATTTTCTAAAACTATATATTTAAATTGTATATTAGTTTATTGTTCTTTGTTTATTAGTTTACTAACATTTTCTGTATTTATTTTCATAGAATTGATGAAATTGGCAACAGAGAAAGAAGATTAAGTGAAGACTTGGAGTGTGAGCTACAAAATAGAATTGGGAGGGGGAGAACTGGAGAAGTATAGCATTGGATGGACAGACCTATTTTTATTTTATTTTATTTTTGTTGCGTTCATGTTCATTTAAACAATTTCTTGTTAGGTTTACAATTAATACTTTTTTTGGATTTGTAATTCATTTCATGCTTTTCTTTAGACTTGTTTACATTATGGTTTTGATAATTGAAACTAGAAATAGTAGGCATGACTAGAATTGCTTTGAGTATGGGTAAATCCTTTTTGCTTTGTACTTGGTGTTTCACATAAACTCTTTACTTCATATTCTTGATCTAAAGTGAGGACTGAAGAGCATTAGATTTTGATAGTTAAAACATTTAAGTTGCTTGCCATTCTACCTTATTCAAAGTACTTGACTTCATTACATGTTTGATGTATACCTGAGAATTTGAGATAGTGATATTACTGATACATTTTGAATTGTATGGTGATATATATGTTGAATTTTTATATAGCAGGTGAATTTTTATACACCACACCGCACCGCACCGCACATGTGACCGCAAAAATGAAGTGCGGTGCGGTTATGGTTTTGGCTAAACTATACACCGCACCGCACCGCACCGCACCGCACATGTAACCGCAAAAATGAGGTGCGGTGCAGTTATAGTTTTGGCTAAACCGCACCGCAAAGTGCAGTGCTAAAAATGGCCTAAAACCGCACCGCACCGCACCGCGAACACCCCTAGTTGTGTAAATAAATTACTAGTGTGTATCCAAAATATCTTGAAAACATTAAAGAGTGTCAACCAATTGAGATACAAACTCTTGGCAATAAATTAGTATTAATATCCCTGAGTAGTGTGTGGCTATTTATATTACTAGTCACTAACCCACGCGATGCATGGGAATAGCTACTGAATGAATTTCAAGAAAAAAAAGAAAAAAACCATTTTTTTGTAGTTGGAGAAGCAAGCAAAATTGCATGAAATTTAAAAAAAAAAAAAATGATATTGAAAGAAATAGTAAACTTTTATTAGTTAGGTAGAAGAAAGCAATTTTTTTTTTTTTTTATATTTATTTATTAGTTTGTTGTGGGAAGGAATAAAAGACATAATGTTGCGTCTCTAGTTTAGTTTGTGTTGTATATATAGGTATTTATAAGATAGGTTGTAATATATATGCCAAAAAGTGTCCATTGAAATGTCATAATCCTTCAAATTTGATATACCAAAAAGTCTCTATTGAAAGGTTATAACCCTTCATATATGATATATCAAAAGGTGCCTATTAGTCGAAAAAAGGTGTCTATTGAATGAAAATGTGATTATTGACCAAAAATGTGCCTATTGAAAAATGAAAAGTCACAAATGTTCAGTGTTTTTAAATGTATAGTTGGCATTAATTTATGTAACCATGTGGTGTAATAAGGAGCGGTTAACAAAAAGTCAAAAGATCCTTATAGGGTGAAAATGTGTCTATTGGCTGAAAATGTGTCTATTGAATAAAAATGTGCCTGTTAATTGAAATCGTGCTATTGAAAAATGAAAAGTCACAATTGTTCGGTGTTTTTAAATGTATACATGGCATTAATTTATGTAGCGATGTGGTACAATAAGGAGTGGTCAATAAAAAGTCAAACATTTTGGCTTTTATTATACTAGACCGACCGGCTTTATATTATGTATAGATTATTGTAAAATTGTAAATTGGTAAGAAAAATTATATTTAAGTTTCGTCCTCTATATATTTAGAGCGAGCTACAAATTTTATTAGATAAATATAATAAATTGATGTATCATCACTTAATCAAAAAACAAAAATGTTGTTTCGTCATTCACAAAAATAATTTAATTAACATATGTTTATTATATGTTCAAATGGACCTAATCACATGTTTTAATATATGAGTTTGTAAGTAATTTTAGTAGCCAACGAATTTTTCTATACATTTGTGTATATGACTTTTCTTATCTTGTTTTTGTTTACATATTCTTTTTAATTCTGACACAATAGGGTATAAGGTTTGTAATCAATGAAACATTTGAAAATTAATTAAATATATAATGAAAGGAAATATTGGAAACATTTATTTTTTTAAAGACAGTCTCACTCTCATTTAGTTACAAGTCAAGAAAGATTTTTAGCATATGGTTTATCCTCCAAAGTCTGGCTCTATTCTTGTGTTGTACGATGAAATTGAAAGTTAGGTATTTTATTTTTTTATATCAGTCATTGAATCAGAAATTTTTTAATATTTATTCTTTATTCTTTACTTTTTTTACCTTTTTAATTATTATATCTAATAATTAACAACATGAAAACTGGTATAATTATTTCAATAGGATCCAAATCCTTTGTTATTTGAGATTCAAAGTAAAAGGTTTGATACTTTAGGATTTAAGTGATGACTTAATTTTTTTTGTCTCCACCTAAAAGATGGCTTAGGTTTTTTTTTTTTTTTTTTTTTTTTTTTTTTTTTGCATATAGGAATTATTTAATTAGCTATCAATACTAACTGTTTTTAGTTATAATAATATTGGATATAAATATAATAAGAGGATAAAAATGAATTTCAATCTTTATGTTTACACTATCTCTTTTGGATCCTCTCGAGAAGCATATGAATCTTTTAGAATTGGTGATATATTTTTTTGTTAAACAAATTTTATTTCTAACACTTCATATATTATGAAAAACTAGTGCTGAAAATAGTTCTTCACCATTTTAACTAATTAATTGATTTATATATTTTTTTAAATTGTTACAAAATTAATCATAAATGATTTTCAAGATTTTAAAAAATGCCATGTCCCATTTTTGTTACATCATAAATGATTGGATTGAAACCTATTAATTAGAAACTGTTATTATGTGTTTGTACTTTTTGTTTATATCTGGTTTTTTTTTTTTTTTTTTTAAGAAAGTTTTTTGTTTATATCTTGTTAACTAAATGAGGAACAAAATTTAGTTACAAAATTAATTGTAGTTTTAGGTTACAACCTTACTCAATATTTTTTTATTGAAAGTGAATTTTGATAAATCCATTATTGGATTACATCTTCTACTTATTTCCTCCATACTTGCAAAATTTCTCGAAATTAAGTTAAAAATCAATAGTTATGTCATTAATAAATTGTTTAAATGACAAGTTTTTATATTTTTAAATTATGCATAAACATAAGCTTATAAATTATATAGTAAATAATATATGATTGACACAAAATTTGACATATGCATTAAAAGTTTAAAAAACATGCAATTCAACAGATAGATTTTCAAAATATGTAGTAATATTTATTTTATTGAGTAAGGTTGTAACCTTAGGCTATAACCAATTTTGTAGCTAAACTAAGCTATCATCTGGAGCAGACTCCATAGGTGATAGGTTGAAACTTTCTAAAAGTAAAAAATAAAAATTTGTAGCTAAACTTTGTCCTTAAAAAAAATGTTAATTTTAATTTCATTTTTTTTAATCAATATTTTAATTTCATTTTGAATTTAAGACTTTAGTTTTATTATTATTATTATTGGTTAATATTTTTTAGTTCTACCTATAACTTCCCAAAAGCAAAATACTAAAATCCTGAATTTACGCCTCCGTACATTTATTACACAAAATTCCTTACACCACGCACATACCCAGAGGATGCATGCAATTCATACAGACCATCGTACGTCCAAACCAAAGGTTTTTGTTCTCCTCTCCCTGCGTTCTCTCTTTAAAAAGCCATTACCACCACCTTAACTCCACCCCCCCCCCCCCCCCCCCCCCTCTCTCTCTCTCTCTCTCTCGAAGATCCCTTTTACCACCACCACCACCACCACTGCTCTCTCTCTCTCTCTCTCTCTCTCATTATATCTCTTCAATGCTCCCTTTTGAAAAACACTCCACCTGTCCACCACCATCACCACTCTCTCTTTCTATCTCTCTTTTGAAGAGCTCTCTTCATTACAATCTCCACTTCTCCACTTTCTCTCTGTCTTCATATTATCTCTCTTTCTTAAGGCCTGTTTGGATTGAGGGTAGAAAAAGGGGGGAGTGGAGGAAAATAGAGTAAAGTTGGATAAAAATATACTAATTTTTTGATCAATTCCACTCTACTCTGCTCCTCTCAATCTAAACGAACCATTAAATAGCGCTCTTCACCGCTGTCACCAACAATAATATTCTACGATTTTTATTTTATTTTATTTATATAAAATAGAAATTCTACTCTAGGAGTATGAAGTTCCCTCTTGGAGATTTGAATTCCGACCTTTACCCCCCACACCCCACAAACACTTATATTTGTAGAGTGACCATTACACCAAAAGTGTGCGGTGATAAAAAATAAAAATATTCTATGTTATAAACATTAATTCGTAACTATGACACAAACTTTGTGCAAGCCTTGTATGGGCTCGATGAAAAAAAAAAAAAAGTCTTTTCTTTAGTACTCGACGACGTAAACGTGTAGAAAGAGGATACTTCACACACAATAATAGAAGGCAGAATCTAATGGTAGAGAGAATTGATGAGGTCATAGAATAACAATGAGCCACTATATTGATCGATCTTGCATGTGTGATAAGGAAGAAGAACTCTATAGATCTACTATAGGCTTGGCGTCAAATAAAATTAATTTTGGGTAGTTATAGATGCCAGATGAGAGATCCAAAGAAAAGTACATGACTTCTTGTGCATAGAAGCTTTTGACAGTTTGGTCTTCGGTTATTGTCCACCATCGGATGTCCCCTTAGCTCGGGCTAAGACTAATTAACCTAGCAATCTAGGTTTGAGATAAATTGCACTAACCCAAAGGACAAGGATTTTCTTAAAACCACTCTTGGCCTGAGTAAAATATAAAACAATTTATTAAAAAGGAAATTAAAATATTCTTTATTTATAAGTGAAAATTTGATTTTTAAGTTAATTTTTTTTCAATATTTTTTTTTAAAAAAATTCTAAGCATCATTATTTCTGTTTTCTGTTAAATGATATTCATGAGAATCACGTCAAACAAAATATTGACAGTTGACATTTTTTGAAATAATAGATCAGAGATAATACCGGGAACCATGACTTGTCATTCTCTACACTCCCATAGTTCAGGTGGTGAGTTCTGTGGCTAATTCTCCTATAGGATTCAAGAGCATGCAGTGAAAATCATGAAATGTCAGTAATTTAAAGCTAAATCTAAACATATAAGCCAAAGATTACTGAATTTTTTAAAAAGTTAAGAAAGTTATCACACCCACCATCCATGGCAAGCTACAAGAACTGAAGAATGAAAGATATGCCACACCAAACTATTTAGAATGAGGTTGTCGGAAAAGATTCCATGGCCGCTGTTCATTAGAAAACCAAACACAAGTTAATTAATGCAAATGTATGTGAAAATCAATAACATAGTTTAGATTTTAGAAGGGAAACAATTCACAAATATGAGATTACCAATCATGTCTAAGAACAAATATAGCCCAGAACATGGTCCCCTGAGCAGCCCAGTAGAGTGGCCAAAAAGACCAACTAGTGAAGTAGGCTGCAGCTGCTGCCAATGCAAAGACCACAAAGACATCTCTGATAACATAACTCAGATACCTCCATGGATTCTTGACCTTTAATGGAGGCTGCGCACTTGGGTTGAAATCATCTTTTTCGCCAACCCCATTAACACCATCAGTAAGCTCAACTTGTCTCTGCATTTTTTTTTTCAACTGGATCCTTCGTTGGAGGACTTGGCTTGGTGGTCATGATGGGTTTATTTTTGAATGAAAGCTAGATAATTATACTAGATACGCACGTGAGAGTAGAGACAACGGAATCGATCTCTGGATGCACTAGTTGCCGTGCGTGTGTACCTTTTAAATCAATAAAGTATAAAAGTTTCGGTCCGAGTCCTCCAACATTTTTTTTTTTTTTTTTTACCAAAAAAATTAAAAAATTCTTTCAGCACCCAGCACCCAGCACCCTAGTTGCTAAGCATATCCGTGTGTATACTTTATGAATCAATAAAGTATAGTAGCCTCATCACACGCGCTTCGCGCGTGCGATGAGGCTTTTTTTTAGGAAAAAAAAACTGTGTTTTTATTTTATATATATATATATATAATGTTTATTTTTACAATTTCATTTATAAGTGGGTAAAATAATTTGACAATTAACAGGAAACTTGTCCAATTTTTTAGGCCATGTTTTAGGGGAGTTAAAATTGCATTTTTACGGAATTGTCCTTTAATTTTGTATCTACTTAAACATAGGAGTTTTAATTTACATATCTATCATCGGTAGTTGAAAACTTGTAGGTGGGTATGATGAGGGTATTTTAGGTATGAAAAATGTGGAATCCAAACAGGGGAAGCCCCTTAAATAGTAGTATAGAAAAGTTTCGGGTTCAAGTCGTCTTCCAAATTCTTTTTTAACCCAAAAAAAAAAAAAAAAACTTTGAATGCACCTAGCACCCTAGTTAGAGGAGGTATGCCACATTTCATGTATATGTTTCCTCCCACTCACAGTCAAGTGGGTCCCACTAATTGTGAGAGGGAGGAAACCTATATCCGAAATAGGGTGTATTTTTTCTTCTTAGTTGCCATGCGCATATGCTTTATAAAACAACAAGCGTGTCCTAGTGTTCCTGCTTTATAAATCAACAAGCGGGTCCTGGTGTTCATGTCGCTCTGTAACTCAAAAAGCTATGAAGGTTTTTGCTTTAGAGCATTCACATGAAAACATCTTAAATAAAAAAAAAAAAAAAGATTTTAGCAACTCAAAAGTCACTTTTTCTATTTTAACAACTTACTTTATAATCATCCAACATCAAAGATTCTATTTTAACATACAATACAATAAAATAATATAACCTACACAATAAACAATATAAAAAACTAAAAAGAGAAAGAAAAAAAAAAAAAAGGACAATCCGCCCACAATAAAAAAAGAAAAAGAAAAATATTCTTTAAATTTTAAGCTACAGTAAGCTGCTATCTCTAGCAGCATACTGTAGTTGAGTTATATTTTTTTTTTAATATAACAACTTTGATGTAGTGTCCCTTTTTGTGTTTTCACTTATAAAATAGCATTTTAGAATTTTTTACATTTTTGATGTGACTGCTCTTATAAATCAATAAGTTATAAGGGTCCGTTTGATTGTAGAAATGAAAAAAATTGGAAGATAGAAAATATTTAGTTTTTCTTCATGTGTGTTGATTGAAGGGATGAAAAGTAAAGGGATGAAAAAATCTTTTATTTGATTGTGAAGAAAAATGAGATGATGAAAAATGAAGTTTATATAAATTTACTATCATATCTTTATTAGATAAAACAGAAAGTAATACATTATGTTTTTATTTAAAAAATTGTGTATGAATGTACACTTCAAGAACCCAATTTTTTTTTTTTAAAAACAAAAACTAAAAAAAGAAAAAGAAAAAGAAAATAAAAGAAATGAGCACAAAAAAAAAAAAAAAAAAAAAAAAGCACGGCACAAGAAATGATACATCATAAAATGACAAACAAAATAATATATACACACACACACACACACACATATATATATATATATATATATATATATATATATATATATATATATATATATATATATATAAAGGAAAGAAGCAAACTCGCTGGGAGAATAATAACATTGCTCAAGGCCAATTTTGTCCAAAGTACCCATCATTATTTTTCCTTATGTTTTCTCTCCAATTCGGAGATATTACGTTTTCGTAGACTCGAAGAGAAAACAGCCGAATTTCACAATTTTCTCCCCTCCAAAATCACTTCAACCAAACACTACTCTTACCCAGCAAAATCTCTTATATTTTATTTTCATTATTTTCCATCCCACTTTTCACCCTATTTAAAAGTTAAAGATACACACGTGAGAAAGGGTAGAGACAACAGAATCAATCTTTGTGGTGCACCCTATTTGCTGTGCTGTGTACTGTATAAATCAATAATTAAGCTATAAATGTTTCCAAGTCCGATGGTAAATTGATCACTCAACAGTCAACAGTAGCTATAAAAGTCAGGGGTACGCATGTGAGAATAGTAGAGGCAACAGAATCCAATCTTAGAGTTTTTCCTAGTTTCCGTGCATGTAGAGGAATTTGAGTAATGTTTTTTTAGGTGTTTTTAATATGTATATAAATAAAAAAGTATGTGAAAAAAATGTTTAATATTGTTTAAAAATGTAAAAAGAGGAGTTAGAATTAACCAAACATCCCATATAATTTATGAATCGATAAGCTATAAAAGATTCGGATCCGACTTTTCTACTTTTCTTTTCTTTTGATGGGACCGACTGTTTCTAACTTTTTATTTTTATTTTTATTTTCTGTCTACGCTATAGATCTCGGGATGCACCTTAGTTGCCGTCAGATTGAAATACCTTTTTAATGTTAATCAAAAGTTAAAAATGATTACTTTTAATATCAGCCGTTGGATTAAAGATGATGTTATAAAAATAAAAAATAAAAATTACAAGAGGCAAAAAAGATGAAAAAGGTCGTCAGGGTATTTGCACAGTGACCGGATCCAAATCCGTGGTTGTGAGTGTGAACAGTTACAAACATACTCATGTCTCATTATTACACATACTCGGATAATATTTTCTCGCAATAACTACAACTTTTTTCACGAAATTTAAGATTAAAAAAAAAAAAAAAAAAACTAAAGCTAGCAACCAAAAAGAATAGAAAAAGCAATAAAAAAATTTTGGTGCAAAAGAAAAATCCCTATGGATTACCAAAAAAAAAAAAAAAAACTAGTCTTCCTGCCTTTCCATTTTAGATAAACTTGGCAAAAATAAACTCAAATCCATTAACCCACCCAACCTCATGGGAAATAATAACGGTTTTCAAACTCGCACTGGACCACCTGGTCCGACCGAATTAACACAGAGTTCAAGTCAAGGTCATGTTCAAATGGTAGGAATAGAACCTGGGAGCACAACAAACAAATACATACATGCTAACCACTAGGGCAACTAAACTTATGCACTAAAATGAAAGCATATTATTTTTAACTTAAGTTTCAAAAACTTAGATATATTAAAAATGAATCCAGTTGTCTGATTATAAAATATATATTTTGATATATAATTAAAATCATAAATATTTTATTGTTTAAGCACTATTTTTGACTCTAAAAAAAGTAACCGATGTCATTTGCCTCACCCAAATTTTCTTAAGAATATATCACGCTAATGGGCAGCATAAGAAGATCATTTTACTTAGGAGACTTAGGGTCTGTTTGGATACTACTTATTTTGTTGAAATCGAAAACGTATTGCTGAAAGTATTGTAGATAAAAGTAAAAATTAGTTGAAATAGTACAGTGAGACTCATGAATAGTATCAAAAAGTGTAGTGGGACCCATGAATAGTAGAAAAAATAAGCTGAATAGCAAAATAATTTATAATTTTTATCCAAATCCAAATGCACACTTAATTTGAGTGCTTTTGGAGAATCCAACCATTCGAAATGGAATAAAAATTATTTAATCTTAAGAGAGCATGAATTTTCCTTTGTTTTGACTATTCATGAATCATGAATAAATTTTAGGCTTTTAGCCCTATATATAGCCTCGTAGAATAGCGTAACTTATCGCCTGAGAAATAATGTGAAAATGGTGCATGTATTTTGAACGAAATGATACCACATTATGCATGTTTTTCATTTGTTAATATGGTAGTTATTTTTCGTTGAAATATTTCTTATTTATTGAATTTTGATATTGCGTAATATTATTTGATATCAAATACCTTCTTGTATGTGACACTTGCTAGCACAAGTTGAGAATTCGCACGGACCAATTAGCAGCTGCCATGATTGCATTTTAGTATATAATAATATAGGGTCAAGCTCTCCTCCAATTAAAAAACCTCTCATTTTCTCTTATTTTTATATAGATTAAAGACACCTTTCAAATAAGAGATCTATAGGCTGAAACAAACCACCTCAAAACCCAATTTGAGGTGAGTTTACCATAGGAAGTTGGTAGCTTCAGCTTTAGCTTCTTGGAAGCGTCTTTCATTTCATTGGTAAAGACTAAAGACTTCATTCAATATTTTTGGTAAAGGCTGAAAAGCCTTGTTGGTCAAGGCTTCTTTGTTTCTTGTGGTTCACACCCAGAGAGAGAGAGAGAGAGAGAGAGAGAGAGAGAGAGAGAGAGAGAGAGAGAGAGAGAGAGAGAGAGAGGAGAGAGAGAGAGAGAGAGAGAGAGAGAGAGAGAGAGAGAGAGAGAGAGAGAGAGAGAGAGAGAGAGAGAGCTGTAATTTGTCTTCATTGGAATATAATACCGTGCTCATAAACAATTTTAAAACTAAACCTAATTCTAACTTATTTGGGAAACCCTAATTCTAATTTTCTTGAAAATTTTCAATTATTGAATTACAAAAATGACCTTATATTAAGAAAAATTAATAAAAATACTAATAATCTAATCAACTAATAAGACCTAAAAATATAATTGGCTTGTGGGTTCCAGTTAGTTCAACTGGTAAAGTCTCTAATGGTTGAATAAGAGATCTAAGATTTAATCCCCGCCTACACCAAAAACTTATTGGTGTCTTTGTAATGGCCCCGCCCCAACTATGTAGATATTGTTCGCTTTGCAGCCCATGCCCCTCACGGTTTTATTCTCCCTCAAAGCACACAACAGCGGAGGAAAAGGCCTTTGCACATTAAAGGGAGGTCATTCCTTATAAACACATTCTCATGTGCTTCCCTAGGCGATGTGAGATTCCATGGAATGCAAGACCCTCTTTTTGGGTCACTACAATCCACCCCCCTTATGGGCACATGCGTCATCATGTGTGGGGCCCACACTTCTGGCTAGGGCATGGCTCTGATACCATCTGTAACGGCCCCACCCCAACTATGTAGATATTGTCCGCTTTAGGGTCCATGCCCCTCACGGTTTTGTTCTCCCTCAAAGTACACAGCAGTGGGGGAAAAGGCCTCTGCACATTAAAGGAAAGTTATTCCTTATAAACACATTCTCATGTGCTTCCCTAGGCGATGTGGGATTCCATGAATGTAAGACACCCTTTTTGGGTCACTACAATAGTGATGCCCTAATTTGATTGATTGTGTGATGTGTGTGGGTGCGTGATGAGTCCCACATCGAATATTTACTGGGTTGAACTGGGCTTTATTAATAATTACAAGGAGCCTAAATTGTGATTAATCCTTTTGAGGTATAGCGCAGATGTGGCTAGCGCTTTTCCTTGGGTCGTTATATATGGTATCAGAGCCGGCTCGGTAACCCCGTGTGGGCTTAGAGACACTACCCACAAAGTGGGCCCTAACGAGAATGTTAGGGATTTAAGTGGGGGAGATTGTGATGCCCCAATTTGATTGATTGTGTGATGTGTGTGGGTGTGTGATGAGTCCCACATCAGGTATTTACTAGGTTAAACTGGGCTTTATTAACAACTACAAGAAGCCTAAATTGTGACTAGTCCTTTTGAGGTATAGCGCATATATGGCTAGTGCTTTTCCTTGAGTCGTTACAGTCTTGGTTTGATGATAAAGAGCTATCATCAGGAGCGGATGCCATAGGTTGAAACTCTCTCAAAAAATATAATCGACTTCCAATTTTTTTTAATAAAAAATTAACTTAATTAAAATAAACATTTATTTGCGCTTGCTACATCAAACTATTTTAAGGTTGTGGGTTCTAATTAGCTCAATTGGTAAAAAAATTTATAGTTATATAAGAGATTTGAGATTTAATTACTATTTATACCAAAAACTAATTAGTGTCTTAATTTGATTATAAAAAATTATCATTAGTAGCGAAAGCCATAAATTGAAACTTTCTAAAATGAGTTTCTAAAGGTCATTTGTGACATATTCTTGGAAACATTAGTACGTAGACCCTGACAATAGTCCATAAAATAATAAAATATTCCTAAGAGTAGGCAGTCTATCTAAGCTTTTGAAAAAAAAAAATCCAATGTTACTTCTCCAGTAGTCTATCTAAATTTTTGAATTGTTTGGAAAATAAATAGTGACTTTTATCTATTAGCTACTTACTTTTTCAAATACATTTTTCAACAAATTTTCTATTCCATTAAAATATTATTTCTTTATTCTTTTTTTAAAATTTCCTTCATTCATTCATAACAGCTATATTTTTCAAATTCCTAACAACGATATTTTTTAATCTTCTAATGATAATATTTATAAATTTTCTGATGATATTTTTTAACAAATCTCATGGAACACTTGTTGCAATGATATAGTTAGTTGTAGTTGTAGTTGTAGGATCATTTAATTTTAATGAAAAGTGTTGTCCACAATATTTTTTCCCAATACTTTCACAACAAAATCTTATGTGGCAAATTGTTACTAGTTCTAATTTGAACCCACCACTGAAATTATTTTTTTACTCACCAAAATTAGCTAAGAACAATTTGTCACTTAGAATTTATTGTGAAAATATTGTGGTAACATTTCTCACTTTTGATTTCTTATTCTTTATATTATTTTTCCTTTTTCTCTTTAATTTTTTCATCCATGCGTTTCTTTTCTCCACGCTCGTATACACACTCTTATCTCTATCTTCATTTCTTATTTTGTTTTTCTACTTGATCTCCAAAACATTCTCCATCTCTCTCTCTCTCTCTCTCTCTCTCTCTCTCTCTCTCTCACACACACACACACACACACACACAAATCTCTCTCCCTTTCTCTCACACAAACAAATCTCTCTCTCTCTCTCTCTCTCAGAGATCATCGATGGAAAACAAAGGCTGGAATTCGAGAGAAAAAATTAAGAACAATCCAAAGCATTGACATTAGATGTTCTAAAAAAATTCCTACTTTAACACAATAAAAAGTTACTTTTATTTATTTTAACATAGTATTTAACATTACAGCTTACATTCTCCTTATTATTATTCTATACAACACATTAAAATAATATTAACGTAAAACATAATCTAAAACAAATGAACTAAAAAGAGAAGAGAGAAAATTAAAATTTGAATTAAAAATGAATTTTTAGTTAATAATATGGCTACCTAGAAGTAGAAGGGTACTGTAGCTCATACCCACTTTTTTTGGCATTTGAAATGTCCAATGGAAGTAATTTTTTGTGTGTTGAAGACAAAGGAGAGCTGGAGCAGTCATTTACTGCTGATAGTGAAACGCGATCGTATGACTTAAACAAGGAGCTGATGAACTTAATCGATACGGCACCGTTTTGCAACATGTATGTTTTATGGAAATGACAGCGTATCAATTAGAGGTTTAACTCCAGGATTAGAGGTTCCTTTGTTAACAGTCTTTAGCACGTGTCCTTCTTTCATTGGTAGTTAGTGTAGCAGATTTTCCCACTTAAGTGGGAGTTGGTTTTGGATTGGTTTTCTCTTTCTCTTTCCAGTTTGTATATGAATAGTTTTAGCGTTGTATCTATACTCAATTGCTTGTATTCTTTGATCATCAATAACAGAATTGAATTTTATTTAGGATATGTTTGAGATTTGCTTATTTTGCTGAAATTAAAAACTTTTTGCTGAAAGTACTGTAGATAAAGGTAAAAATTAGCTGAAATAATACAGTGGAACCCATGAATAGTACCAAAAAGTGCAGTGAGACGCATAAATAGTAGTAAAATTAAACTGAATAGCAAAATAAGTTGACAAAAATAATCTTTACCAAACAGATAGAGAGAGCTTTTTGCGTTTTTACATTATGTTTGATGTGCAAATGCTAAAAATTTAGTACATAGCCAAAAAAATATATATGTGCTAAGCCTTTACCTTTATTTTAACGTTAAATTCTAACACAAAGGCTTCTAGCTTGGACAAAGACCGTCGTACTTTTTCTTGTTAGCATAAAACCCCCAAAAGAAAACTGACCATATATTGAAGCTCTTTTGCCTTTCTCTTCATTTTTTTTTTCTTTTAATCTCTTCATTTCTTCCTTTCCCAAAAAAAAAAAAAAAAAAAAATTAGGAGCACAACTAATTTTACATCTATTTTCGCAATAATTTAATGTAATCTGATGTGATTAAATGTAAATAGTAGAAAAAAAATTGAGTCTATATGAAAGTGATAAACAACTAGTTACAATTTGTCACATAAGGTATATAATTGTGAAAATAGATGTGAAATTGGTTATAGTTTTAGAACAACTCATTTATTTCCACCTATAGGAAGAATGAAGCCACATGTCTTGTTAAAACAAAATTTCAATACCATTTAATTAGTACGGAAAAATCAATCTTAAGTCACCAGTAAGCTATCAAATTAAGAAGATAAGTATCCGCTCAAGCACATTCAATATATTCAATGACAACCATACTCAAAGGCCTTAAACTCTTAGACAATGTCCATTACACTCATGGTAATAATCACCTCAAATTATGTACAACAGTTAGACAAGTTACATATAGAATGGACAATCTACCTCATTTGCTAAAGTATCACTACAAGAATTTTGGTCTTTTGCGACCAATGTTTTAGCGACGACCAAAAAATCGTCACTATTAGGCACACATTAGTAACAATAATATATGGTCATCGCTAATAAGTGCATAGTAGCGATGACACAAAGGTAGTCACTAACAAGTCGTTGCTAACGCCATGGAGGGAATTTTGTTTACTTTTGGAAAATGGAGGGAAACTTTTAGCAACGACAATAAATTTTGTAGCGAAGACATTTACATCGCTAAAATAAGGTTTATTTTAACGACAACATCTATCGTCACTAATAATCATCTTTAGTGACGACCTTGTGTATTGTCCCAGATATGTGGCCAAAAAAATATAGTAAATATATTATATATATGGTTTATTTATTAGCGATGACACATTGGTTGTTGCTATTAGAAGGCTATTAGTGACGATATAATTTGTCGTTTCTGATAATCACCTTTTAGCAATGACACAACATGTTGTTGCAAATATATCTACCAAAATATAATGGAGGGAAAAAATTTCACTATAAAAAAGTGGAGGGAATTATTGGAGGGAAGCAGATTATATATTAGCAACGAATCAGGTCGTCGCTATACAGGATCTTTTAATGAAGACAAAGATTGTCGTCACTAATATGTGGCTAAAATAATTTTGATATATTTTTTATTTATCAAATCCTCCAAATGCCTCTTAAAATATTTAAAATGACATAAATTCCTTTAGTATATTTGAAATGATTAAAGTACCATTGGCCTCATCAAAATGACCAAAATACCCCCAAACTTAAATAATGACCAAAATAACCTTGAAACCTACAAAGTAATTTAAAACTCTCAAATTCGTAGAGAGAGAGAGAGAGAGAGAGAGAGAGAGAGAGAGAGATAAAAGGGAGGGCTTGTTTCTTCAGAATACTCTCAAACTATAATGTTACACATTTGAAACTCGAAATCAATAAAATAACAAAAATCGAGAAGGTTCTGATTCCATTCAAAATACTGACTAATACCCATAATTATCAAAATGTAAATCGTATCGTGAATCAATTTTTTATTTTTCTCTATCATATGTCATAAGAACGGTATTAGTTAATATTTACCAAACTAATAAATTCATTATAAATATTATGAATTTATAAATTCATAATATATTCAACTAATAACCAATTCAATCATTAGTTATGCAATAATATTTACCAAAAGTAACTAAATAAATCAAATTAAAATATATTTATAACATACATATTCAAATTAATTAAAATCAGAAGTGATAATACATAATATATGAGCCAAAATAATAAATTTTTTCATCATTTTGCCTAATCAACTTTACCTAAGTCAATGTTAACATGATGTTCATCATATTTCAAAATTATTTCTTCATTGACATTTTCTATCAACAATTCCAATACCCAATAATCCACTGAAAACCTTCCCATGAACCTAGTTTCACCAAGTTTAGTGGTCTTAGGAACATCTATTAAGTTTGACCGGATTTGACAACCTTTAACTAAACTTTGATCATACCTTTCTCTAAATCCAACCGTTTGATTGTGACCATAATTTATGATAATTAACCTTTCATTACACTCTTCAAATCTGGCGGTTAGATTTCAAATCTATGTATGGTGCATGATGGACATATATTGTGTACATGTGTGACTATGTTCTTTCAATCTGACCATCCATTTGGTCTTAAATTTCATCAACACCAATATGTCACCATACTCTTCTATCTCAATGATCAAGATTAAGATTTGAATTTAAATTTCATCAAATCCAGTGATCTCGAGACCATCTATTAAGTTTGATTGGGTCTGACCAACTTTAACTAAACTTTGACCGCACCTTTCTCTAAATCCAACCATTTGATTATGACCATAATTCACTAGAATTAACTTTTCATTACACTCTTCAAATCCAACGGATATATTTCATATCTAAGTATGGTTGTGATGGACATGTGTTGTGTACCTATATGACTATGTTATCTAAATCTGACCATCCAATTGGTCTCAAATTTCACCAACACCAATATGTCACCATACTCTTCAATCCTAATGATCGAGATTTGAAAATGAATTTCACCAAGTCTACTGGTCTTAGGAACATCTATTAAGTTTGGCCGGATTTGACAACCTTTAACTAAATTTTGATCATACCATTCTCTAAATCCAACCGTTTGATTGTGACCATAATTATTGATAATTAACCTTTCATTACACTCTTCAAATCTAATGATTAGATTTCAAATCTATGTATGGTGCGTGATGGACATATGTTGTGTACTTGTATGACTATGTTCTTTCAATTTGACCATCCATTTGGTCTTAAATTTCACCAACACCAATATGTCACCATACTCTTCTATCTCAATGATCAAGATTAAGATTTGAATTGGAATTTCATCAAATCCAGTGGTCTCGGGATCATCTATTAAGTTTGACTGGGTTTCACCAACTTTAACTAAACTTTGACCGCATTTTTCTCTAAATCCAACCGTTTGATTGTGACCATAATTCACCATAATTAACTTTTCATTCCACTCTTCAAATCCAACGAATATA
Source organism: Quercus tomentella (assembly GCA_028535165.1). Lineage (NCBI taxonomy): Eukaryota > Viridiplantae > Streptophyta > Magnoliopsida > Fagales > Fagaceae > Quercus > Quercus tomentella. The sequence continues at coordinate 9,349,860 of JAPQVY010000122.1, read as the reverse complement.
TTTCAAATCTAAGTATGGTTGTGATGGACATGTGTTGTGTACCTGTACAACTATGTTATCTCTATTTGACTATCCAATTGGTCTCAAATTTCACCAACACCAATATGTCACCATACTCTTCAATCTTAATGATCGAGATTTGAAAATGAATTTCACCAAGTCTAGTGGTCTTAGGAACATCTATTAAGTTTGACCGGATTTGACCAACTTTAACTAAACTTTGACCATCCCTTCCTCTAAATCCAACCGTTTGATTGTGACCATAATTTATGAGAATTAACCTTTCATTACACTCTTCAAATCTGACGGTTAGATTTCAAATCTAAGTATGGCACGTGATATACATATGTTGTGGACCTGTATGGCTATGTTCTCTCAATCTGACCATCCATTTGGTCTTAAATTTCACCAATACCAATATGTCACCATACTCTTCTATCTTAATGATCAAGATTTGAATTTGAATTTCATCAAGTCCAGTGGTCTCGGGACCATCTATTAAGTTTGACTAGGTTTGACCAACTTTAACTAAACTTTGACCGTACCTTTCTCTAAATTCAACTGTTTAATTGTGACCATAATTCACCAGAATTAACCTTTCATTACACTCTTCAAATCCAACAGGTATATTTCAAATCTAAGTATGGTTGTGATGGACATGTGTTGTGTACCTGTACGACTATGTTATCTCAATCTGACCATCTAATTGGTCTCAAATTTCACCAACACTAATACCAATATGTCACCATACTCTTTAATCCCAATGGTCCAGATTTGAATATGAATTTCACCAAGTCCAGTGGTCTCAGAACTATTTATTAAGTTTGACTGGGTTTGACCAACTTTAACTAAACTTTGACCACGTCTCTCTCTAAATCCAATTGTTTGATTGTGACCATAATTTACGAGAATTAAACTTTCATTGCACTCTTTAAATCCAATGGTTAGATTTCAAATCTAAGTATGATATGTTATGGACATGTATTGTGTGCCTATATGGCTATATTCTCTCAATCTAACCATCTAATTAATCTCAAATTTCATCAACACCAATATGTCGCCATACTCTTCAATCCCAATAACCAAGATTTGAATATGAATTTCACCAAGTCTAGTGGTATCGGGACCATCCATTAAGTTTGCCGGGTTTGACCAACTTTAACTAAACTTTGACCATGCCTTTCTCTAAATCAAACTGTTTGATTGTAACCATAATTCACCAGAATTAACCTTTCATTACACTCTTCAAATCCAACGGTTAGATTCCAAATCTAAGTATGGCGCGTGATGGAAATGTGTTGTGTACCTATATCATGTATCGTAAGATACACAAATACTTAATAAAATTATGGATATACATATATGAATGGTATATTCATTATAAAATCATAATATATTCAACTAATAACCAATAAAATCATCAAATATGTAATAATATTTAGAAAAACTAACTAAATAAATCAAATTAACATATATTTATAACATACATATTCAAATTGATTAAACCCAGAAGCGATAATACATGATATATGAGCAAAAATAATAAATTTGTCAATTCACAAATTATTATATCCCCACCAATAAAATTTATTAGCAAAAAAAAAAAACCTTATTGTGATGAAGCATAATAGTTGTCACAATATTGTGTTTCTACTAAAACAATGTAAATCTTTCATAATATATGCCCTATTGTGACAAATGAATGCCACAATAGATATAGTTTTGAGTAATGCTACAGTCACAAACTATTCTATAATATTTTTACAAAATGTTGATGTAGCTAATTTTTTATTGGTTTTCATCTAGACCCATCATTAATATCATTTTTTCATTTACCAATAATCGCTTACCACATTAGCAGTTCGTAATTTTTTTTGTAAAATAGTTTGTATCATTAGCATTATTATATAGTTTCTATCAAAATAACTCATGAGATGTAGTTAAAAAATAAAAAATAAAAATAAAAGAAGATAAAAAAGAGCACTACCTAACGTAATGGATCTGAAGTGCATCATCCCCATATTTTTCTCAATCACTCAGTTGGTTGTTTTCTCAGCCACTCTTTGTTAGGCTAAAAATAAAAAATAAACATTGTTCACATGGCCCAAATCTTGATCAGTGTAAACCATGGCCCAAATCTTGATCAATGTAAACCGTGACCCAAAAAGCAAAACTTGCAAGACCTGTTATAACAAGAGAATATCAGAGTCAGTTATCCACTAAGTCAGAGTGCAATAGAAGTTACCAAAAAATAAGGAGAAGTGCAGTAACTGTTTTGTCTACTATAAATAAAGATTAAAGGTATTATTAGAGGACACAAAAAAAATATGAAAAACTTGATTCACATTCCCAGTCAATGGAAGGATAACTTCATGTTTGTAAGTGCGTTTGCCTCACATGAATTATCTAATTATAGTTTTTGTAATTTAACTTAGGAGTTTGCCTCACATGAATCTTTCTTATTTGTATGAACTTGAATTAAGGTATCTACATATTGTGATTACATTGCTTGTTCCCTTATTTTTCTTAGTTGAATATTTTGTACTTTTGAAGTCCTATTAGTTTAGGCAGTGGCAGAGCCCATCAATTTGGTGCGAAATCTTGTCTTGTAAGTAGTTCTTTCTAAGAAAGTTTGTATTCTCACAAACAAATTGGCGACCACAGTGGGAGTACATGCCAGTCCTTACAAGAAAAATGAGGAATAATAGCAATAGCAATGAGAATAATTCTGGTTCTTCTAATTCTGCGGAACCAAATCTAATTTCACGGCCTATTATAGAGCATGGTGAATCTGGACATAATGGATTACACTCAGATTTAAATCCAAATTTTTTAGAGGTAATCCTGAGACAATTTAATCAAATGAAAGATGATGTAGTTGCATGTTTTGACTACATGAGTGATGAGATGAAACAACTTAAAGAAAACCAAAATCTGGTTCATCGAGTCATTGCTGTAAATGGCAAAGATAGACACTTAAATCAGCCAAACGTAGGAGCAAATAATGACTTTGTTGGTGGAGTGGGTTCAGGAGTGAATAGTAATCCTTTATTTGAGAATTTCCAAAATATGGAAGTTCCTTTAGGATTAGTAAACGTCCCTTTTACTGAGAATTCCCCAAGAATGGAAAATATCCTTCATTTGATTAACCCATCAAGAACAGAAAATGTTCCTCATATTGAAAATTCTCACAGAAATGAGAATAATGATCATGTGACTATGAATGTTCCAATAAGAACAGAAAATGTTATTCGAGGAAATAACCATCGCATGAGAAACAATCATCATAATGGAGTTCCTCAAAGGAATAATAATAACTCAGGAGTAGAAATCCCTTTAGATGACATTGATTTCCCTAGGAATGATGGAAACCCAAAATTATTTATGGATAATGGGTTTGACAATGGTCAAGAGAATGAACTTGGGCATGAAATGGCTCAATTTCAGCAATATCCAAGAAGGGATAATGCTAATAGACATAGAGCAAATCCTAGATTTGCACAGCGAAGGCAGAGGGCTGAAAACAATAGAATGGCCTTGGAAAGAAATAATCATCATAATGGTCGATTTGAAATCGAACAAAATAATTTAGAACGAAATCAAATAGAGGAACATAATTATAATGGTCAAAATGATGAAGTCCACAATAGAATGGACCAAATCTTAGAAATCTTGGAACACACACATGGTCCAGCATTTCGAAGACATAGGCCAATTTATAGGAAGCCATATCCAGAGTGGATTGATAGAGAACCATATCTAAGAGGATTTAGAATCCCAAAATTTTCTACATTTTCTGGAGAAGATGACAAGACTGTATTGGAACATATGTCCAAATTTACAATACAGTGCGAAGAGGTCTCAAACAATGAAAATTGTAAGATGAAATTATTCCCAAGCTCTTTGATTGGACAAGCATTTGCTTGGTATTCATCTTTACCTCCTAATTCTCTAAATTCATGGGCTGAATTAGAGGACAAATTCCAAACACATTTCTCTCACACAGATTTGAGAGTGTCAATTGCTGATTTGGTAAGATTAAGACAAAGGCCAGATGAAACTGTAGAGCAATTCTTTATGCGGTTTAAAAGAGCTCGCATGCGTTGTCAAATTGTTCTCCCAGAGAGAGAATATGTCAAGTTTGCTGTAGATGGTTTAGATTTCGAATTTAGAAAAAAATTCGAAGGGGTGACATTCTTTGATCTGTATGAATTGTCTAATAGGGCTTCTAGGTATGAGAGTCTCATTAAAGAAGAAAGAAACAGGAATAATTCTACATATGGGACTTATTTTCATGACCCTAACTATGAAGTAGACATTGCAGAATTTATAGGTCATAATCTCCAAGTATGTGATGTACTAGATAAGAAAAACATTAAGGCTAAGTCAGCATATAAACTTTCAGCACCTATAAGAGATTACTCATTTGACATAGAGAAGTTTGGTGAAATCTTTGACTGGTTGTTAGAAGCCAAGTTGATAAAGTTGGTAGGTAGACACAAAATACCAGCAAAGGCAGAAACACATGGTAGGGATTACTATAAATGGCATAATGCATTTACACATCAAACAAAAGATTGTGTAACCTTTAGGAATGTTATTCAAGATAAAATTGAAAGAGGAATCTTGAAATTCCCTGAAAAGCCTAAAGAGCAAATGAAAGCAGATATTGATCCCTTTCCACCTTTGCATGATTTAAATATGATTTCAGCTGATTTTGAATCTTTGATTAGTAGCTTCAAAAATAATGAGAACTCAAAATGTAATGCATATCAATGTGTTAATGTGCAGGGTAAACAATCATTTCACCTCACCCAAGGGATGAAGAGACTGAAAATCAATGAAGGATCTTCTATGCGAGTAAATAAATATGGCTCGCATGGTAAAGAAAACTTTTTTCAGGGCAAGAATGCCCAAACAAATAAGGGAAAGGCTAAAATGGTAGAACAACCAAGGCCTAAAACTTATAAAGAAGCATTACAAAAGTATAATTCTTTTTCAGATGATCAGGTTTTTGATTCTGGTGAAGATGATTGCTTATGTGAGCGGTGTAGTCGCATAATGGCGTGAGTTTTTGGAAAAGTGGCTGTTGGGATAAAATCTCCTCAAAGTGATACTGGTTTTGGGCCAATTGTTGAACCTAAAAAAGCTGAATCAGTGTTTTCAAGAGTAGAAAAGCCAAAACAACTTCGCACCTTCAAACCTCCAATAGGGGAGCCAAATAAATGGTACTCCATGGAATCTGTCAGTGTTAAACCACCACAAAAGCGTCATTTTAAATATGGATATAACCCATATTTCCCACAAATGACAAGAACACAAAGGAGACGCTGGCTTAGACAGCAAATCTATAAGTCTCAAGAGCCAAGACAAACTCCTGAAAGTTCTAATGATGCACCACTTAACAAGGCGAAAGCAATTAAAGTTGAAATACCGCAAAAAGGAGGCATATTAACTTCTAAATATGTGAAGACGTCACCAAGTGCTATTCGGTTGATAGGCAATGAAATGAGTATGCAAACAGCCAAAAGTGACAATAATATGCAGCAAAGAATGTTTGAATCAAAGCAACTCGCACAAAGTGAAATGGTTCAAGATTTACCTAAAGAAGAGAACCAAGAACTAGTGCGACAAGATCACAAAAAATTAGAGAGATATACAAGTGATTTGGGGTCTAATCGAATGGATGATAACACAGTCACTGTATACATTGCAAGAAGGCCAAAAAACGAAATAAAAGGAAAAGAAATATCGAAAGAAAAAGAGATGCAAGAGGAGAGATTGGCTGAATCAGAAACTGAAGAAAAAAGCAAAGGTACAATCAATTCGATCATTCCATTTGAGGAGATTAAAGGAAACGAGTTTGTGAAAGAACTTGGAGATGCAGATATGATGGAAGGCCTTGAAGATATTGAAGGCTGGGATGATTTGGAAGCATTCAATGAGTTTGGAGAGGAACTCGAATTGGAACAAAAAAAAGAAAAGTCCAGTAATATGGAATGTAATGTGATCACATTGCCAATAGAGTTTATGGCAAATCAGAACATTATTGAAGATGAAGAGCATAGTTCTAAAGGCTCAAATGCTCAGGGGGCATGTCATATCCTATTAACAGATGAAGAGATGGAGAATTTAGAACCTAAAGCAGATGCGGAGCTGGAATTTCCACCAGGTAAAATTATCTTTGAGAAACCATCTAAAATAATGTCACAGCATTTAAAGCCTTTATTCATTAAAGTTCACATGGATGGAATACCTATTAATAGAGTTTTAGTAGATAATGGTGCTGCAGTTAATATTTTGCCTTGGGGAATGTTGAAAAAAATCAATAAAATAGAGGCAGATTTAATTTGGTCAGATGTTTTAGTCAGTGGTTTTGTTGGTGAATCTACTAAAACTAGAGGTATTATACCTGTAGAATTAAAGGTAGGGAATAAGATTACAAATGTTGCCTTTTTTGTTGTTCATACTAAGGCAGCTTATAATGCTTTGCTAGGAAGGGAATGGATACATTCAAATTGGGTGATACCTTCCTCCCTACATCAATCTCTAATGTTTTGGAATGATGATAATTCTGTTGAATTGGTGAAGGCTGATAATAGGCCATTCGAAGCATGTAATAATACAATTGATGCTCAATTATATAACAAAAATGTTGGAATTTTGAAACTGACAGGATTTGGTTACAATGGCAAGCCAACAAGGGTAGAAATGGCTGGAGAGCAACCATGTTCTACTGGAGAAGATGTTACTGACCAAGAAATTGGCAAGGAATGGTTTGACGACAACATCGTAGAGCCATAAATGCCAAATATAATTGAGGAACCTGTTAGTGATGAGTAGTTCACTTACTCCAAGGAAATTAAGGGCCATTAAACTGGCTGAAGACAAAGTAATAAGTTACATTCTTGAAAATAAAATAGAACAAAGTATGTTCTTGGCAGAACGTGTATTGGAAGAAGAAAGAGACATTGGAAACCAGGTTTAAATTGGTTTAAATTCTCTAAGTAAAGCTTCTATCCAAATGGATGACTTGAAAGCAGAAGTTCAAGATCCTTTGATAGAAGTGAATCTTGGAACTGAAGAAGAAAAGAGAGTGACATATATTAGTAGTCACCTTACACAGGAACAATTCAATGAAGTGCTGGCTGTGTTGAAGAGGTTTAAGGATTGTTTTGTATGGGATTACACTGAATTGCCAGGTTTGGATAGAACACTAGTAGAGCATAGACTTCCAATCAAGAAGGAGCACATTCCACACCAACAACCTCCTCCTAGGATGGCGAATGAGGTTATTTTGAAAGTGAAAGAAGAAATCGAAAGACTATTGCAAGTAGGATTCATAAGGCCAGCCAAGTATGTAGAATGGCTTTCAAATATAGTTTCAGTTCTTAAGAAAAATGGCAAATTACGTGTATGCATAGATTTTAGGAACTTAAATACAGCAACACCCAAAGATGAGTATCCTATGCCAATTGCAAATGTATTGGTAGATGGAGTGGCAAGACATAAGCTGTTGACTTTTATGGATGGGCATTCAGGTTATAACCAAATCTTCATTGCAGAAAAGGATGTCCACAAAACTGCCTTCAGATGTCCAGGTTCTATTGGAACATTTGAATGGGTAGTAATGCCATTTGGCTTAAAAAACGCTGGTGCGACTTATCAGCGAGTCATGAATTTAATTTTCCATGATATGATTGGAAAGTTTATGGAAGTTTATATAGATGATGTGGTGGTTAAATCTCAAGACTTTAATACCCATCTAAAAAACCTAGAGAAAGCCTTTTTGAGGATGAGGAAACATCAATTAAAAATGAATCCTCTTAAATGTGCCTTTGGGGTGCAAGTAGGAAATTTTTTAGGTTTTCCAGTGCACAATAGAGGAATTGAGATAGAACAAAACAAGGCCAAGGCAATCATGCAGGCTAAACCTCCTTCTAATAAAAAAGAATTACAAAGGTTCTTGGGCCAAGTTAATTTTTTAAGAAGGTTTATTTCTAATGTTGCAGGTAAAACCAAAGTGTTTTCCCCTTTATTAAGGTTGAAAGACCATGAAGATTTTACTTGGAATGAAGAGCATCAATTGGCCTTTGATACAATTAAGAGATAGTTGTCCACACCACCAGTGTTGATTCCTCCAAGAAGTGGGAAACCTTTAAAGTTATATATATCTGCAACCCAAGATTCTATTGGAAGTTTGCTGGCTCAAGACAATGATAAGGGCCTTGAACAAGCTGTTTTTTATTTAAGTAGATTATTAAATAAAGCAGAATTAAATTATTCAGTGATAGAAAAACTATGTTTGGTTTTGTATTTTACTGCTACTAAGCTAAGACATTATATGCTTTCTCATGTAACTTATATTATCGCACAAACTAATGTAGTGAAATATATGCTATCTAGACCTATTTTGCGTGGTAGAATGGGTAAATGGAGTTTAGCTTTAGTGGAATTTCATTTAGTTTATGTACCACAAAAAGCAATAAAAGGTCAAGCCTTAGCTGATTTTTTGGCAGATCATCCATGCGATGAAGTTATAGATATAAACGAAACCATGTTTGTAGCTTTAGCCCCTTGGAAATTAAATTTTGATGGTTCACGTACCACATATGGGGCAGGTGTTGGTGTGATTTTAGAATCTCCAATGGGGATTAAAACCCAAATGGCCTTTAAGTTAGAAGGAAATTATTCTAACAATCAAATTGAGTATGAGGCTTTGATCATTGGGTTAGAGATATTATTGGAAATGGGAATAAAAAGTGTAGAGGTTTATGGGGATTCACAATTAGTAATTAGGCAACTCACTGGTGATTATAAATGTTGCAGCTCGTCCATTGCACCATACTTTGTGGCTGCAAGACAACTGCTAGAACAGTTTAGCAATGCTAAGTTAAACCATGTCCCTAGAAGTAAGAATGAGGAAGCCAATCGCATGCATAGAGTGCTTCTGGACATAAAGAGACCAATCAGGTTGCACAAAGTCCCCTATGTTTAAGTAAAAGGATACTCCCATCAGTTATTGATAGGGAATTAGGGACCCATGTTTTTCATCTTGATACCCAAGTTAATGATTGGAGAAACCCAATCATTGATTACTTAAAAAACCCAAGTGGCTGTACAAATAATGCTTTAAAACTTAAAGCTAGAAAATTTGTTTTAATGGGAGACCAAGATGAAACTTTGTTCAAAAGAGGTGTTGATGGCATCCTATTGAAATGCATTAGTGATGATGAATCAAAGCAAGTCTTAGCAGAAGTCCATGAAGGCATATGTGGTCCACACCAATCAGGCATAAAAATGAAATGGTTGATACACAGATATGGTTACTATTGGCCAACTGTATTGAAAGATTGCATTAAATATGCACAAGGTTGTGTAGAATGCCAAAAACATGGTCCAATTCCTAGGATTCTTGCTTCAGATTTTCATGCGATAATAAAACCATGGCCCTTTAGAGGATGGGCAATGGATTTAATTGGAAAAATCAGACCAATCTCAAGAAAGAAAAAATGCTTCATAATCGTTGCAACAGACTACTTTACAAAGTGGGCTGAAGCAAAACCTTATAAGGAAGTGAGTGAGTTTGATGTTATTCAATTTATAAAAGAAATGATAGTCCACAAGTTTGGAATTCCTCAATCTATAACAGTGGACAATGGAACCATCTTTAATGGAACCAGGGTAAAGGCCTTCACACAAGAATATGGTATTCGAATTTTGAATTCCACACCATATTATGCACAGGCAAATGGTCAGGCAGAGGCCACTAATAAGATTATCAAGAATAATTTGAGGAAAATAGTGGCTAGAAATCCTACAAGTTGGGACGATTTGTTGTCTGAAGTATTGTGGGCATATAGAACTTCAAAAAGAATGAGCATAAATACTACCCCATATTCTTTAGTTTTTGGCCATGATGCAGTTTTACCCATGGAGATTACAGTGAGATCAATAAGGATTACAAGGCAAAATGAATTGACTCATTTGGATTATCAAGATGCGATGTTTGCAGAACTTGATGAAATAGATGAGGCTCGTATGGCAGCTTTAAATTCTATTGTTGTACAAAAAAATAAATATCTAAGATATATAACAAGAGAATTAAGGAAAAGTCATTTGCCATTGGGGATTTAGTTTGGAAAGTTATTTTGCCTATAGGAGTTAAAGATCCATATTTGGGTAAATGGTCTCCTAATTGGGATGGACCTTTCTTAATCAGCGAGGTCTTTGATGGAAACGCTTACAAGTTGATGGATATTAGTGGCAATGAACATGCAAGATCCATTAACGGCAAGTTTCTAAAATTATATAAGCCAAGTATGAACGAATTGGCTTACTCACATAAAATTTTTTGAGTTATGCATGTATGCATGTTTCCAAGGGCCAAATGAATGGCTAAAGTGGGCATTAGTGATTAAAATAATAGATCACAATGCAATAAATATATCTAAAAGAAAATTCAAAATAAGGAAGGATTGCATGTGACGGAAGTGCAGATATAGATATGCATGTATGCACGTTTCCAAGGGCCAAATGAATGGCTAAAGTGGGCATTAGTGATTAAAATAATAGATCACAATGCAATAAATATATATAGAAGAAAATTCAAAATAAGGAAGGGTGGCATGTGAGGGAAGTGCAGATATGATTTCAGAATTGAAATTAGTCTACTACAGTGGTGTTCGGGCAAGTGTACCTGGTTCGAAGTTGTTCCGAAACTAAATGCTCTGGAACACGGCAGTGATCTTGGTGTGCATGTTTTGAAAGATTTAGCTGCTGCTTCTCAAGAGTTAATACCAGCTGAACAAGAAAAAGGCTCTTTCTAAATTTGAAGAGTTTGACCTTTTTAGTGGCTATCTGAACTACTTGAATGAAACCCAAAGCTCCCTGTTCAGGATGGAGTTTCCTAGCTTCATTTCTCAACCAGCCAATTGGTCTTCTTAGGATCATCGATGAACTTGAAGATGTCTTCATGTTGTTTAAGCTTCGATCGAGACGAATAATTTCAGAATCATGGACAATCTTCGCCGGCATCCACCTGAGTTTTGAAGGACTTTTTAGATCAGGGGTTTGCAAATTGATCTTGATAAAACAGATTGAGTGGAGAACTAGAAATTGAAATTTGCAGAGAGACAAAGAGAAAAAAAAAGAGAAAGTGGTGGAGGCGTTCTAAGATGAATGAATGGGGTTAGATAGGAAGGATAACCTAGTTCTGCAAATTGATTTGACTTAAAGCCCCAATTTTATTTTCCTTTCACCCTTTCGTTTTAACTTATGCGCAATTGGCCTAAATTTAGGCCCATCACGCACAAGGGGCATGTGTTAGGCTAAAAATAAAAAATAAACATTGTTCACATGGCCCAAATCTTGATCAGTGTAAACCATGGCCCAAATCTTGATCAATGTAAACCGTGGCCCGAAAAGCAAAACTTGCAAGACCTGTTATAACAAGAGAATATCAGAGTCAGTTATCCACTAAGTCAGAGTGCAATAGAAGTTACCAAAAAATAAGGAGAAGTGCAGTAACTGTTTTGTCTACTATAAATAAAGATTAAAGGTATTATCAGAGGACACAAAAAAAATCTGAAAAAATTGATTCACATTCCCAATCAATGGAAGGATAACTTTATGTTTGTAAGTGCGTTTGCCTCACATGAATTATCTAATTATAGTTTTTGTAATTTAACTTAGGAGTTTGTGTGATTTGAATCTTTCTTATTTGTATGAACTTGAATTAAGGTATCTACATATTGTGATTACATTGCTTGTTCCCTTATTTTTCTTAGTTGAATATTTTGTACTTTTGAAGTCCTATTAGTTTAGGCAATGGCAGAGCCCATCAATTTGGTGCGAAATCTTGTCTTGTAAGTAGTTCTTTCTAAGAAAGTTTGTATTCTCGCAAACACTCTTATCTCTTTTGTTTGCTTTTCAGTTTTTCTTTCCTCTTTAACTCTTCTTCACGTTTATCAAGTTTTGCTTTTCAAATTTTCACCAATTTGATATATAGGTTTGCTGGAAGTCCTACTAGTAGGCCCTAGCCCCTAGGTATGACTTTTCTTCTTTATTTTTGTCATTAAATTAATAGATATATAATATGATAAATTAATAAATATGTAAATTCTTTCTTTCTCCTTTACTTCTTCATGTTTATTAAGTTGGTTTGTATTTTTTCTTTCTTTGCTTCTTCTTCATGTTTATCAGTTCATCAAGTTGCTTTGTTTTTCAATTTTTTACAAATTTGATATTAAGGCCTGCTCCAAGTCCTACAAGTGGGCCCTACGTATGAATTTTCTTCTCTGTTTTTGTCATTAAATTAATAAATATGTAATATGATAAATTAATAAATATGTAATATGATAAACCGTAGCTACAGGTATTGCATTTCTTTATGCTAAGATTCAGAACCCCTTAAAAGTTAAAACACAGTTGCAACATAATATGTTTTCATTGATTCTTTTTAGTAAGGTTAAACATCTAATGGAAATTGAATAGTGTTTTTATGTTTGATTTTTTTAATATTATTTTCGTAATTAGGATATACTAAAATAGATTCTCAATACTTAAGAAATGCTTATAGTTTACTTGAACATATATGTTTTTTTATGTGCACCAAATGCCATACTGAAACAAATAATTGTTTGCTTTCAAAAAAAAAAAAAAAAAATTATTTGTGTACTGCACATTACATAATGGATTTATTCAATTTCCAAGTGTAAGTGTCTATTAGTTGGTAATGCTACATGTTTTATTTAATTATCATGTTCACAGTATTTACGAACTAGTTCTTTAATATTGATCTACTAAATATGCTAATAGTATAATGTTTAAATTTGATGGTGGCGCTGTAGGTTGTTGAAGTGATAACCATAGTAAATTCACAATATTTATCAGCTAGTTCTTTAAAGAAAAATGCTAGTACCACAATTTATTGCAAAACTTTTGCCACAACTTATCAAATGGCAAGTTGTAAGTGGTAGGAAAAAACATGTGAGCCCACACTAACACAACTCACAACTCATGGCGGGTTGTGGCAAAAATTGGACAATGAGTTGTGATTCTAACATTGCTCTTTCTTTAATACTAATCTACTCAATATGCTATTAGAATAATGTTTAAATTTGAAGTGACAAATAAAGTGAATTCATAGGCTAAAAAGACATGCATTTAACTATATCCGTATATCTTCGTTAAAGCTACAAACCACTTCCATTATAGTATTTCAATAATTTCCTTTGTGGCCAAAATGTACCAAGAGGATGAGAGAAGTAGTTTAATTTCTTATATCTTGGGGGGGGGGACAAATAAAAAACACAGATCATTCGAAAAAAGTGGATTAGTTTTATTCTTTGACTCTTGAGTTCTAAATGTAACCACTCCCTATGTCATCTTTTTTAGTATGAATGTGTAGAACTAATGGAGAATTACTTTGAGCTTCTTGTCAATTTCTCCATTTATAGATAAAAATATGGTATAGAATCTAATTTTATATTATTTCTTGCTTTTTCAAACATATCTAACTCATGTAATAATTGATTACACTTTTTTTGTAGCATACTATGAACAATAAATAACTTAAATTGTATATTGAATTGTGTATTGTACATTGTAGGGAAAAAACATTAATTATCTCTCTCTCTCTCTCTCTCTCTCTCTCTCTCTCTCTCTCTCTCTCTCTCTCTCTCTCTCTCTCTCTCTCTCTCTCTCTCTCTCTCTTGTCTGGGATATTGGGAATCAACATGTCTATTGCCTTTCTATTGTTCTCCAAAAGAAAGATTATCCTATGATGCTAGACTGTTGTCTTTTTGGTTTGGGAAGTAGAAGAAAGAATTAGGCTTATTTTTTCTATTTATTTTTTGTTTAATTAACAATCTGTTTGTGTCTCCATTTAAATTATTTTTCTTTAAATTCATGATATTTTTTTTTTTAGATATGTGATATTTTGTATGTATTAATGATTTTTTATTTGCTTTCAATTCTTTTACTTTAATTTCTTTACAATATTTTTCTCTGTCAACATATATTAGTTGTTGTCATTTTTTTCCACAAGAAAATGATGAAAACTCAACTTTGTTACGTAGAGATGATGTGTCAACAATAGATTTAGGGCCTTAATAGCTGTTGATGATGTATATGTACAACTTGATGAAACTATGTTCATCAATGATGACTTGTCTAATGAGGAATGGGATACAGACTCCAACCATGAAGAAGAAATATATGGTGATAATGATGTTTCAAGCTCAAATCAGGAAAAAGATTTATCTAGCAATGATGAATCTATTGGAGATCTTGGGGATAAAGATTAAGTTGAGTTTTGATATAGGTTAAGTTTTTTTAAATATATAAAGCTTTCATATCTTCTCATCTATTGTATTTTTTAAAAATAAAAATATTAAAGTTTTACTTGGATGTTAAAACTATTTTGTATGCATTTTTGTCATCTACTTTAGTTGACTTTTACATTAGTTTATATATATATTTATTTATTTCAAGTTAAAATGTCGCGTGGCTTGGGCTACTGATGATGTTGAGGGGAGATACATTTCATTGCAAGCTTGGTTGTATATCTTCTTGAAAAATGTGTTATTATTTGATTCGTATTTGAGACAGTGGATTTGAATTTAAATTATGTATATGATATTGAACTTGGGTATTGTTTTTCCTTATTAGTAGTTATTGATTAAGCAGTTGTTATGCTTCTATGAGTATCTGTGATGTGTGGAATTGTGGTTTATTATTTCTCATTATGTGCATAGGATTGTGCTTTGTTATTTCCCAACAAGTACCCATGTAAAATTTAGAATGTAAATTTTAAAGAAGAAAAAAATGTAAAATATTATTAGCGATGACAATGTCATCGCTAATATTTTATCATATCATTAGTGACGACAAACAATATCATTGCTAATATGTAATTTTTAGTGATGACATGTTTGTGGTCACTTATATATCATTATCAGTGACGACAACAAGCGTCGTCGCTAGTAATGACATATTAGCAACAACAAAAAAGTCGTCGTTAATAATAATCTACTAGTGATGACAAAAAAATTCATCATTACTAATGAGCTAGTAGCAACGACATTTCATCTTGGGTTCTTGAGTTATTTATGATGACAATTGTCACTATTAGCAACGACTTTGTCATCGTTAATTGTATTGTATTTGCGACGACTTTAATATCGTCACTAAAAAACTTTTTTGTTACCATTTTCGTTTAATGAAAGTTAGCGACAACATTTTTCGTCACCAATATAATTAGTGTCGATATTTAAAGCATTAGCGACGACTATATGCCATCGTTAAAGATCAAATTTCTTGTAGTATGAGAAAAATACTACAAAATACCATCTAGATACAAAATATATAGGTTGATACTAACTTAAGCGTAAGAGGATCCCTCATTGGAGCACAACCCAGCCTGGTGATCTCTTTGATTAGCTTTCTTATTCTTGCATATCTAAAATGACCATAAAAATTTTTAGATTGGACGAGTGACCCAATTGACGATCTTTGGCATCATTAGTTTGGCATTGTTTATGCATTCCTCTCCACACCATTGAATCAGAGAAATAGAACATCCATTTGGGTCTAAAGGTAGAGAGGAATTCAAGTGGTTGGCTCATTGCAAGGCACAGACTAAACACAGGACAACCACAAAATTCAAGCGACCTCATGGGTATGGCCTAGTTCTTGGGTCTTAAGGTCAAATTTCACCTTCTTACTTTCCAAGTATTTGCAAAGTTGCAACAATATTTAAATGATTGATTTGGCATGTGGCTTCTCTTTTTTTTCATGTTGCACTACTTTCAAAATATAGGATCGCCTCACTCTTAAAAATTTCTAAATTAAAATACTCTGTTATCAGCCTTAGAATAAGCTTGATTGTAGGTTTATAGCTCTAAGGGGTTGGCTTAGTGATTTCTAAGGCCTCCAATATTTATGAGATTTTGGGTTTGACAAGTTGCTAATATAGGGTGATCATGTTGGTATTGGTTCCTGATGTGGTGGGTATTTGGTGTGTGGAATAAATAGTGCTCTGTTTTTGTTGATTTTGATTTTGATTTTTTTTTTTTTATAGATCTGGTTTTCCTCTTTTTTAAGTGTTCTGGCTAGGGATTGAGTCTAATTCTGTGCAGATGATCTTTGTGCAATCATCTGATGTAGTTAATATAGTCACAACCACAAAAGTAAATGATTCTATTTATTTGTTATGGGCGCAAGCAAACAATGTAGGCTCGGTGCTAAAAGAAATTGAAGCATGATTTATCAAGTCCTTCTCAATATAGTAAAGAGTTTGAATGTGAATCTAAGAATTGTACGGTAATGTCTTGGTTATGGAATAGTATGGAGGCATGTAGCAGTCAGTAAGTGCTAATTTCAGTTTTTTTTTTTTTTTTGGTCTATTTCCAAAGAAATCTGGGAAGCTGTCCATTAGACATACTCAATGGACAAGGACATGAGTGAGTACTATTGTGCTTTCTGTGATTTCCTGTATTATGTAGATTAAATTGGATAAATGTGTGTTGTGTGGGCGTGAGTCTCATATTGGGTGTTTATTATGTCAAATTGGGTTATATAAGTGAATACAAGGAGGTTCAATTGTAATTTGACTAGTCCTTTTAGGTGTATAGCGTAGACATGACTAGTGGTCTTCCATAGGTGTGACACTATCAATGGGATAATAGATGAGTTGAATCAGTATCATCCTATGACTGGTGATGTGGAGGCTTCGGAGCTACAACATGCGCAGTTCTCTAAAATTTTTTCTACACTTTATATCCAAATCTTCAATCAATGAAGACCCAGATTTTGGCAGGAGATGGTAGTATTCCTTCTTTGAGTATTGTGCATTCTACAATTCTTTCAGTGGCTATGGATCATCTACGTCAGATGTCAATTAAGAATGATTCACTTTAGTCACTTCTTTAGGGAGACAGGCCCTCTAGAATTAATGGTGGTTGGGAGTAGATATACTAGAGGTGGTTTTGGTGGTCACGGTGATAATTCTTGTTTTGGAGGCTGTGGTGGTAATTCTAATGTTGGAGGTTGAGGTTTTGAAATTTATAATTCTGGGGTTGATGCTTTTGGTAGTGGCCGTGGGAGAGATGGTTTTGTCATTGTACTCATTGTGTGGGAGAAAATCATATAGTTTAAGTGTTGTTATGATCCTCAAGCTAAACCTAGCTAGGGCTAACTCACCTAACCAGGTTTGTACTCCTCAGATAACTCTGCTGCACCTCATCAGGAAGTTGGTGACCATACCACATCTACTAGTGATTCCACTGCTCTTTCCAGGGAGAAGTATAATGCTCCACTTCAGTAGCAAGACCAACTATCAGTATTTGATATTGCTC